>JAMJFZ010004153.1:0-77500 GCA_026225945.1 Cricetomys ansorgei
GGTGATTGAACTAGACAAAGGAATAAACCAGCTTTTGATCTGAACCAACGGCTACATCTGGCCCCCAAGATTCTGGCTGGGGAGGTGGTGGTGGTGATGAAATCACTTAGCTCCTGAGATGGGATTCTAGTTCAACTCATGACAAGCTCTTCCCCATTTATAAGACTTACTTTGTTTCCCAAGACCAAAAGGCTAAGAGGGTCGATAGCCAAGGGACAATCGGAATAATGGACAAGGCTGTGTATGTTGTGAAAAGATAAAAATTTTTATGTTTTTATTCTCAAGATAACCCACTAAGTTAGTGCCAGGGTGATATATATATATATCTGGGAAGAGACCGTCTTGATCCTGTGGCAACTTTCAAAATTTCAAAATTCCTAAATTTGAAGGGAAAAAAATATCTACATATGGAAAGAAAAGAAACTTGTGTATTTGTCAAGACGTGGTTAACTCCCACCCAGACTTTAAGGGAATGCCCTTTGTTTTTTAAACCTTGGGATTGGAGCGATGGCTCAGCAGTTAAGAGTGTTAGAGGATCCAGGTTCGATACCCACCACCACCACCACCACCACCACCACCGCCACCACCACAATGCACACACACAAACACAGATAATAATAATTCCACTGGTTACCCAAACCTTCAGTGAATCCTGCTACCCACACCCCACTGTTCTGGCTCTTTGGGTAATGAAAGAAGAAAAACCAACAAGACGCAGCTGCGTTGATGTCTGGGTAAGGCTGGCCCAAGACAGCAGAATCAGAGGTGCAATCGAGTCACTACAAAAGCTCTGCAGTGTGGGGAGCAGGAGCGTGGTAACTCTTCGCCCTCAAACATCTCCAGGAAGGGGCTCTGTTCCCAGCCCCGCACGAGTCTTGATGAGATTTCAGTCTTGTCTGCTTGGTTCTGTTTCCCTGGATTTTATTAGACACCAACATTTAGCAAGTGTACGAGGAGCAGGACACAGTAAGCCTGAGTCCCCAGAAGGAGAGAGCAACGAAAAGTTCACAGAAACTTCCGGAGTCATAATGCTTTTATCAGGAAAGAGCCACCAATTTGGGAAAGTTTTTTTTTTTTTAAATTAAATTTTATCAGAGAAGTGACAGTTGAAATTTAGGTATTGCTTCTTCTTTTTTTTTTTTTTTTTTTTTTTAAATCCATCATTCTTCTTTAAAAAGATTTTTAATCTTTGGAAATAATAATTTTTAATTTAAAAAGTTGAAAATTAATTTGTAGGAGATTTTTTAATTTTCTCTGTGTGTTCGTGAGTAAACACCACACGAGCACAGTGTCGCAGAGCCAGAAGGAGAACTGGGTGCCCTGGAGCTGGAGCTAAAAGTCACATGAGTTTCATGTGGGGGCTGGGAACTGAACTCAGATCTTCTGCAAGAGCAGCAAGCGGTCTGACCTGCTGAGCCGTCTCTCCGGCCCTCATCCGCTATGAATCATCATGAGGGAGGCAGCAGTATGGTGGAATGGGAGACCCCCACGCTTGCCTCCGTGAGTGTGACCGCCATTCACAGACACACGCTCCTGTGCCAACCTTGGGGTTTAGGTCAGAGGCTGTGACACACTAGGGAGACCAAGACTGAGGTAGCAGGCCCACTAGCCATGTGACCGCGGTGCTGTCCTGGCTGGGGGTTAGGGGCAGCCCCTCAGCACCATTTTAAAAACTGAAACAATAAGCCGTGTTGAATCAGCCTCCGTGGACACACAGCCAACACATGTCTGCAGACCCTGGGAGACGGGGCAAGGAACCCCCACACCTGTGAGACAAAGAGGAATTCGCAAGGGCAGTTTCTAAAACTATGGAAAAGGAGAACAGGAAAGCCCAGGAAGCCCTTCGCCCTCTCCCGCCGGCTCCGCAGCGTCTCCCGGCGACGATGGCAGGATGTCAGGACGGACTCGGAGATGAGCACCTTTGCCTCCGTGTGCGCCGCGCTGCCCCTGAAGACACCGCCTGGGCTATACGAGCGCGGGAGACTGACGGCACATGCGCAGCGATGGCAGAGCCAGCCGACTGAAACGGAGAGAAGGACACAAGACAGAACCTGTCGGGGGTGCAGCGCCCCAGTGCGAGCGTGCATCCTGGACTCCATGACAGATGGTCCCGGAGCTCCTCTCTTACATCCGAAGACTGTCCCACCAAAACCAGCCGGAGGCGACGCCACAGATGGCCCTCCATCTCCTGGTGCTGTCTGTACTCAGCCCCTTCGCAGCCTCCATAAAGCAGGTAGGTGGATCCCCACCCGGCCCTCGCCTCCCTCTGGGAAGCTCTCTTGAAGGAAAGCAGGATGCTCTGTTTCCTGTTACATTTTAGACATCCAAGTCAGACTGGCAAGGCACCTGGTCACGTTGTATTTTTCAGTTACTTCTCCACTTCTCAGATCCCATCAGAACGAAACGGCACCTAACTAATGGGACCGGGCTTTTGATCACCCATGACCGTAGTCAGCGTTAGCTACGTCTGGGGTAGCTCTGCCACCACTGATACCATCTTTCTTGTTTCAGGTATTTTTGTCGGACTGGTTATCAAATCTGTGTATATGCTGTGTGCCATAGAGGCGGACTGCCCATGAGCACTGGGCAGCGGAGAAAAACAGTCTGCGTAGCTAAGCTTAATTCGAATTATTCATTGTGTTTTTTAAATCTAATAAATAACTAAACCTTCAATTTCAAAAGAAGAAAAAGAATAGGAGGAGAAAGAGGAGGAGGAGTCAGAGGAGGAGTGGGGGAGAAAATGGAGACACAGTCCAACAAAATTGCAGCTGACACTGCGCTGAGAGGAGAATCACAGCACCAGTTGTTTGCACTAGAAAAGTCTGAAACCAGTGACCTAAGCTCACAGGTTGAGAAGGGAAAAGGAAGGGGGCTGGAGAGAGGGCTCAGGAGTGAAGAGCACTATCTGCTCTTGCAGAAGGCTGGTTCGATTCCCAGCACCACATGGCAACTCATAGCCACCTGTGGCTCCAGTTCCAGGGGATCCAGCGCCCTCTGGTTTCTGTGGGCAGACACATATGGTGTGCAATCACAGACACACAGCCTCTGATGCTCTCTTCTGGCCTCTGCAGGCATTGCACACCACACACACACACACACACACCACACACACACACACACACACACACACACACACATACACACATACATACACACATACACACCACACACACACACACACCACACACACAGACACACACACACATATACACACTACACACACACACACATACACACATACATACACACATACACACCACACACACACACACACATACACACATACATATTCACACACTCATATATACACACATACATACCACACACACACATATACACACTACACACACACATACACACATACATACACACATACACACCACACACACACTCACACACCACACACAGACACACACACACACTCATACATACCACACACAGACACACACACACACATACACACACACACCACACACACACACACATACACACACACACCACACACACACACACATACACACATACATACCACACACACACACACACAGAGACACACACATACACACACACACCACACACACACACACATACACACACACACCACACACACACACACACATACACACATACATACACACACACACACACACACAGACACACACATTACAATTACGATCATTAAGGAACTGAATGTTACAGCATGAGTCAACTCTCTATAGACATTAAAACAACTCAAATAAAAAACAGTAAAAATACCAAATGCTATCAAAGATTTGGTGATTTGGAAAACAGCCCTTACACATTGCTTGTGGGACTGTTAACCGATCCTGTCCCTCTGGAAAACAGTTTGGCACTATCATCAAACACTGAACACGTTCCTGCCGTGTGGCACAGATAATGCATTTCCAGAGAAATCAAAACCGATGCACACCCCAAAGCCTCAGCAGTGTAGAGTTCGTATGTCATAGCGGATGTGTTTGTAAAGGCCCCAACAGGAGACAAGCGAAGTACCTCTCCACATCGGAAAGAACTAGCAGTGGTCAGCCATCGACTGCAGCTCAGCCAGAAAGGAGACATTACGTTAGTTTCACAACAGCCCAGATACTAAGTCACAGCGGTCTGTGAGCACTGTGTTGTTGGATTTCATGAACACAACAATCTTCAACTGATTAGATACAGAGCGCGAAGCAGCTCGGAGGCTTTCGGGGTCGGAGATGGGAGGCGTGAAGGGCTGTGACTCCGGAGGGCAGACACGGGAGGCTACATGCGTGACAGAAAGGCATGAGACTACACATGCCGAACCAAAAGTGCTTCCCTGGTCTGGTCCTTCTGCTGCAATATGCAGCTGGAGGCCTGGAGGGAATGGGTGAGGGGTCTATGGTCCTTCTCTGTGCTCTGCAGTTTCCTGTGACTATAATTATCTTTAAATGATTGGTTTGGTCAAGCCTGAGAGGCTGGGACGGAATTGCAAGTTCAAGCCTGCCAGGGTATAGAGAGAGTCTAAGACTCGCCTAATAATTTGAGACCTTGTCTCAAGTTTTAGAAATACAAAAGGACCCAGTGCTTTCCTGGCATGCAGGAGGCTCTGAGTTCGTCCCTGTTGTGATGGTTTGGATGAGAATGTCTCCCACAGGCTCAGGTATTTGAACACTTGGTCCACAATGGGTGGTGCTGTTTGAGGAGCTGGTGTACCCTCGCTGGAGGAAGGGACGTCTCCGGGGGTGGGCCTTGAGAGTCCACAGCCTCACCCTACTGCCAATTCACACTCTGCTTCAAGCTTGTTTGCTGTTAAAAAGTGATCTCCTAGTCTCCTGTACCAGCCACCTGCCACTAGGCCTTCCGACTGCTGTGGACTCTTCCCCTCTGAAACCATGAGCCGAAATAAACCCTCTCTTCCTTAAGCTGCCTTTGGACACGGTGTTTTTATCTCAGCAACAGAAAAGTAAGACACTCATCATGCAAAAGAGAGAAAGGGAGAAAAGGTGGTAGTGTTGGTGGTGGTGGTGGTGGTGGTGATGGTAGTGGTGGTGGTGGTGGTGGTGATGGTGAAGGTGGTGGTGATGGTGATGGTGGTGGTGGTAGTGGTGATGGTGAAGGTGGTGATGGTGGTGGTGATGGTGATGGCGATGGTGGTGTTGGTGGTGATGGTGGTGATGTGTGGTGGTGGTGGTGGTGGTGGTGGTGGTGGTGAAGGTGGTGATGGTGGTGGTGGTAGTGTTGGTGGTGGTGGTGGTGGTGGTGATGGTGAAGGTGGTGGTGATGGTGGTGGTGGTGGTGATGGTGATGGTGGTGGTGGTGGTGGTGATGGTGGTGGTGGTGGTGGTGGTGATGGTGGTGATGGTGGTGGTGGTGATGGTGATGGTGATGGTGATGGTGGTGGTGGTGTTGGTGGTGGTGGTTGTGGTGGTTTTTCTTGTTTGTTGTTTGGATCTCCAAACTCATGGGGAGAATAGAAGAAAATGAAGACAGAAGAAGTCACCCTGAGAGGTCTGGCTGAAGAGCCTCTGTGCCCTGTTGGTCTGTAGAGTTTCTGCCCTGGTTGAGGAACAGTAAGTGGTGCCTGGTGGTGTTTTCCTACCTTGAGCCAGTGTGAAGTCCACTTTAAATGCCTTGTTTGTGCTCCTTGGTCCTCAAACAGGCTTGAAGTGTTTGGATTCCATGGAAGTCCAAAGTTCAGCAAGCTGTTGCCTGGCAATGACACACCCGCCCCACCCACACACTTACAAGGGGACAAAGGACAGCAGGACTGGACTCTCAGGAGCCTCCTGGTCAGAAAACATGAGCAGCCTTTGAGAAAATCCCTCATGATGGAGAAAAACAATTTCTCCGGAATCAAAACCAAAGGAGGCATGACTGTGGCTTCCCTGAGCAGGATGGGAACCGCCCCTCCTACCGCACCGCGCGTTCAGGTCAGGAACCACTTGTAGCTACACGCGGTTCTGACGGTGTGTCTCCCACGGCCCCGAAAGCCCACAGCCATTAAACCTAAGGGTTTGCATCATCCCTGAATGATCGGACGGCTGAGCCATGGTGGCTCGTAGGCACCTTTACGTAAAGTACCCTTTACGATCTTGAACTGGAAGGGAGCATCGGCTGGTATTTATTTTGCCTGGCTCTCTTGACACCCGGTTATTGGTCCGAACTCAATCTCCACCCTGGCTGTTCTGCGCAAGGCTTTACAGAAATGAGCGAGCACACTCTGTCTCTTCAAAGAGTGTTTTGGGGAAAACACTCCTTAAACAAATAAAGAAATATGTGCAAGCCTATGCCTTCTAGAACTCTCTGCCAAGGTACCGGTAGCAGAAAAACAAACATGGGAAGCAGGGAGGCGGTCAGAAAGCTCCGGTAAAGCAGCCCTTGAGCCGAGAGACTGAATGGAAGGAAGGACAGCCCTGACCAAGGGAGACATCGTGGGCAAGGTGTAGGCTAGGAAGAGCTTGTGGCTCTGAGAGTCAGAAGGGAGTCGGTTCGCCGGAGCCGGGAGCCTGTGGCTGCACTGAGAGCTGCCTGCTGAGTGCGGTGGGCACAGCCTGCTGCTTCCAATGAGCGGTTCTGTCACAAGCGTTTGCAGAGACTGTGCAGGCTGAGCTGTACTTCGTGGGGTGCGGGGTAACTTCTGAGCCCTGACCTTAGGGAATTCCCAAACCACAAACGAGAAGTACGGTGACCTTCAAGGGGACGTGCTGTTTCCAGTCTCTGGAACGGGGAGCTGCCCTCTCAGACTGCACACGTCACTGGAAGGGCCAGCCAGTGTCTGCAGCTGTTAGGCATTACTGGGATCCAGGGGTCTAGCCTTGAACATCTCCTCTCTCTCCCTCTCTCCCTCCGTCCCCCTCTCTCTCTCCCTCCCTCCCCCCTTTCTTTCTTCACTTTAAAACAGAGAAGAAATATATACACACAAAACACCCTTAAGAACAGGATTGTTTACTCTCTCTGAGATGGGAGCGCTTGCACCGTCTTGACCCGCATGACCAGGTCTTTAAATGCTCTGTGGACAAAGTCCCCTAACTGCTAAAATAGGAGACAGAGCTTCTGTGATTCTGCACGGAGTTGCCTGAGTTTGTTTATTCATTCTCCTGGTTAGGAGACTGCTGCCTCTGAATACTGGGATTAAAGGTGTATACCAACATTCTTTCTACCCTAGAGCAGCCATGCTGCTGGATTAAAGGATTAAATATTCCTCTACACTACCAGAGATGTTACTGAAGTCAGAGGTGATTGACTGTGCCCAAAGCTACTGGCAACAGTCCCTTCTGAGTCCTCTGCCCCTCACTGTACATAGGTGGTGCTCCCGGACAGACAGACCATCTGTTCATTACCATGGAAACCTTGGGGAGAGGACCATTCTCCATCTTCCTTCTGGCCTTTTAGTTTGCCCACATTCTCCCTCTACAGAGACACCTGTGTCTGAGGAGCATTTTGTAGCCTCAACTGAGCCCAAAGAAGCCTTCTCTCCTAGAGGACATTACAGTTGGAGCTGCAGAGATGGCTCAGAGGGTAAGAACCTGAGTTCTAATCCCTGGCACCCACATAAAAATTTCAGGTCTGGTCTCTCTCTCTGTCTGTCTCTCTTTCTCTCTCTCTTTGTCTCTGTCTCTGTCTCTCTCTGTCTCTCTCTTTCACACACACACACACACACACACACACACACACACACACGATACCAGCACCATGGGTAGCAGACACAGTCACTGGGCCTTGCTGCCTACTCAGCCTAATTCTCGGCTCAGTGAGAGACTGTACTGTTGTGGAAGTTTATTTTTAGTTATGTATAAAATAATTGTTTTGTGCACTGTTAGATGACAGGCTGCCTAGGCCTTGGCATTTTGTACTGTCTGCAGGTGTTGGATTTCTGTGGGAGATGTCTGATTGTTCATGATCTGCACGTGCTATCAGTAGAACACCTGAGGAGTTCTGGATCAATAAAAACACCTGAGCTCAGACGCTCAGGGTTCCACTGTCGATTGAGGGTGGTGCTGGCCAGGATGGTGGTTCCCTCTGCTGAGGTCTGGCAGGGTTTGCATCTATGAGCATGCCTCCTTGTTGTCCTTGGTGAGCCGCCACAGCAGTGTACAACGACATTGTACTTCAAGGGAATAAAATGAAGAGTGACAGAGAAGGACACCTCTCTGACTTACACCCCCACGCATACACACACGAAAGAGAGAGAGAGAGAGGGAGAGAACATTGCAGTTGACTAAAAATGGAGGTGGCAAAGGGTCACCTGACCTTGCCTGAATGTCTTCTCTGCAGGTCGCACCCGGCACGCTGAGCGGCGGGACTCTCCCACAGCCTAGCTCGGTGCCCCCTCGGCGACCACTGTCCCACAGAGCTGCTCGTTTTTATCTGTTTGCTATGCCTTCCTGTGTGAGCCGGGAGCTTGCGCAGGACAGAGTTGTGTGTTCAGTTCGCTCACAGGGTCTACGGTCCTGTCTGGGAGCCAGCAAGTGTTTGTAGAGACAAGGAGGGAGGGAAAAGGGAAGGGAGGGGAGAAGGTGGTTGCCAGGAGACAAAGCAACTCGCTGTGTCATGGTTGACAAAGATAAGTCATCTGACCACGCGGGGAATTCCCAGAACCGACCACGCGCCCAGATACTTGACTATCTGTTGCGAAACTCCGTACTCCGTCAGGCACTCTGCCTTTTATTGTTGTTTGAGATGCGGTGACTCAGACCACAGGTGACTTGGCTGCGGTTTCCTGTGAGTCAGGCCTGCTAGACAACACCGGACAGAGGTGAACAGGAAACTAGGCCGAGTAGCCGGAGAGACAGAGAGAGCGCAGAGCGCAGGCATGCAGCCTGCCAGAAGGGCAGACAGACCGTGAACCCCAGACGCCGGTGCCTGGGTGGGTGAAGCTATTCTGATGTCGACCAGAAGGCCGGTGGGGAAGACTGCAGTGCTGGCCACACCCTTCCCCCAGCAGAGCCGGCCCAGGGAGGATGCTGGAGACTGGGTGAGGGGCGAGAGCCAGCTGTTTTCTTTCATCATGGAGGCGAAGGAACCAAGACAAACTGTGGCTGCTCTGGCTTCACCGTTCCTCTTCCCCTTCGGCCTCTCGCATCCTTTCCCACCCAGGGCCTTACCAACAACGCTCGAGCACGTCTGTGATAGCGTGCGCACCTGTGCCTGTCACCACAGGAGCCGAGGGACAGAAACGGAAATGTCCGCTCCGTTTCCTTGGGAGCACAATGACATGAGGTGTGCCCAGGAAGAAGCTACCTCAACCTTAGACCTCCTCATGGCGCACAGCAGCTGCCTAGCCTCCACTCATCTCAGCCCAGGTCTCAGGAGAGTTAGCACCTTAAACAACCGGGGGTCGGGGGGCAGAGACTCAGGTCTGGAAGGGGTTTGCCGCACCAGCATGAGGGCTCGGGGCATCCCCAACGCCCACCGAAGCAGCTGGGTGTGGCAGCACAGGCCTGTAACCCTGGTGTGGGAACCCAGGGTCTGCACCGTGTGGTAGGACAGTGACCCATCATTTTCCCTTCAGCTAGTGAAGTCTGGGAGCCTCTGGCACCATGAAGAAATGGGGGTCTTGATACCATCGTCATGGAGATTTAACGGGTTAGTGGAGCAGCAGTGGGGTCACAGCAGGGAACCTCACTACAGTCTGGCCTCTCTAACTTCCGGCCTCACCGGGTTCTCAGGCCGGAGAGGAGATGCTATAATTAGGCTATTCTGCTGTGGAATTCCTCCCAGCCTCATGCCTGTCTGTTTTCCTCCAATTGTCTGCCCCTTCCTTTCCCACCCACAGTTCGAAGCTGGCTGTTGTGTGCGCAGGAAACGTGTTAAATGAGCTGCTGTTTGTGTTACTGCCCGGTGGCAGGAGCTTTGCTCCCTGGGGAATGTCTGAAATGTGGTCAGGCGGGCCAGCCCACATTCCCACCAGCACTGTACCAGAAGACTGTCATTAGCAGAAGGTCCTGTGAGAGCCATGGATGCCAATGGGCACAGGCTTCAGAGGCTCGGGTCTGCATCCCAGCACCGCTGCCGCCTGGGAGCCCGCGGCTGAGACCCGGCTGGCTGTGCGAGTGCTAGCTCCCAAGTCACCCCCTCCACCAAGCTTACAGGAGTTGAGCAAAGTGAGAGGAGGTGTTTGAAACATGGGGTACAGGGGTTTGCTGTAGGAGCCAGGGAAACGAGCCCTGTGAGACTCTCTAACGGTACGCTGCAGCTGAAGCAGAGAGTGAAAGCTGCAGCTTGTGCCCAGGCCAAACCCAGGCCACCACTTGTTTAAATAAAGTTTTATTGACACACAGCCACGCCCCTCATTTACACATACTCTGTGTCTGCCTTCTTGCTGCAGCAGGACCCTGCAGCTACCATAGACTGCACGACCTACAAGCCAAAATTTCCTATCTGGCTCTTTGTAGAAAAGGTTTGCTGATCCCTGATCTGAAGCGAAGCTTCCTAATCTGCAGGCTTACGTGCCATGTGATGCTGCTGCATCCTTGAACGTGTGACACGAGCAGCCTGGCTGTGTACGCCTTCACGTCAGCTCAGATTTGAGACAGTTACACGTGAACTACAGGATTTACACATTACATGCAAAGTTTTCTACCTTCAAGAGGCATGACCGTTTACTTACGGAAAACAAGGACTTTCGATGTTTTCTACCATAGCGTCAGAAGAGTGTTTCTTTGGATTGTATTAGACACAAGGCCCTCCATCTCGTTAACATGCAAGCTGGTTTTCCTCTCCAACAAGGGTCAGGTTGTATGTACGGCAACAGGTTGCTTTAAAATAAATTGCTTTGTGATTTATTATCAGTAAGCATTTGATTTACATATCTATTTCTCGCACATATTTACCTGGGATCACATAAAAATTTCTTGGGAGAAAAGAGATCATGAGTGGGAGAAGCTGGTGGCTTTGGGGAGAGACATTTGCTTTTAAGGGTGTGGCCTGGTAGTTGTCCACACTCCAGTCCACGCCCGACCCAGGAATGTACGGACAGCTCAAGTGGGTGTTGATGAAGAGAAATGAGGGCAGGGAGTTGGGGGTAGAGGGAGTTGAGGGTGGGCCTGGGGGTTGGAGGGGAGTGAGCACGCCCAAACTACACTGAAATGTTCAAACAGTCCATATACATGTACACACACACATGCTCACACTCATACATTCACACTCACACTCACGCGCACACTCACGCACACACACTCACACTCGCACACACACTCACACACACGCACACACACTCACGCACACACATTCACACACACTCACACTCGCACACACACTCACACACACTCACACTCATGCACACACACACTCACCTCGCACACACACTCACACTCATTCACACATACTCACACTCGCACACTCACACTCATGCACACGCATGTATATGCACAGTCCCGATCCTGGCACACAGCTGGTGCTCAGTACTGGTAAGGAGAGCACACCCAACACCTCATACAGTTGTGAGCCAGTGACCGCAGATGCCGAAACTTTGCACACTCACCCAAGCGTGTGCAAGCTTGCTCCTGTGCGTGGCTGAAGATGTGGGTCTTTCTTACCGTCTTTGAACAGGTGTCTCCTGAGCTTGTACCCAGCCATTTTCAGAGTTCCCCAGGACTCCCAGCTGTCATCTTGGGTTTTTTTGAATTCCCAGATTCCTGGGGATTCTAAGTGAAATCTCAGGACCTTTGAGAATGGACAGGATGGAGCATCGGTGTCCGTGGTTTGTGCCCTCTGTTGCTGCTCCCTGGTTCCCCTTCTCCAGCCTTTTCTCCTGCACTCATCCACTGATACCTGGGGAGACACTGGAGATGGTAAAACCTTGCAGGCTTGAGGGCCTGTGATCCCAGGGCCGGGGAGGAGGGATGAGAGCAACCCTAGGTCTCATTGGCCACCCAGTTTACCTGAGTCAACGAGCTTCAGATGCAGTGAGAGACTACGTCAAAAAAAAAAAGGTAGAAAGCACCCTGCACATGAACCATATGAACACACACACTCACACACACTCACACATATTCTCACACTCACACACTCACACACACTCACACATATTCTCACACTCACACACTCACATACTTACACACACACACACACACACACACACACACACACACACACATCCCACCTACTTTCAGAAATTGGAGAAAAACAAAACCTCCACAGCTATTCATGCCATGGAAGAGGTCGCAGCCTTCTCTGCCTGCTCAGTGCATCCCTTTTTTCACAGCTTTATGGTGGCAAGACTGTCATGGAACTTTATTTTCAGTTAAGTATAAAATAATTATTTCGTGCACTGCTGGGTGAGGGGCTGCCTGGGTCTTGGTGTTTTGTACTGTCTGCAGGTGTTGGATTTCTGTGGGGGAAGTTGATTGCTAATGATCTGCACGTGCTATCAGTAGAACACCTGAGGAGTTCTGAATCAATAAAACACCTGAGCTCAGACTCTTGGGGTTCTGCTGTCCAGAACGGCACTGGCCAGGATGGTGGTTCCCTCTGCTGAGGTCTGGCAGGGTTTGTATATATGAATTTGCCTCCTTGTCTTCTTTGGTGAGCCACCAAGCAGCGAACAACTACACAAGATGGCTGTAGCAATCTCAGGTGTTGCACTTTAGTCCTCTGTTCCAAGGGTGTGGGAGTGGGGGGGAGACAGAGACGTAGAGAAGAGTTTTATCGTGCAATGCTCTCATGACGTATTACCCAGAAGTCCCTTCCCAGCCAGACCCATCTCTTATGCCACATTTAAGCCAACCACTCATTAAAGCATGGGTTCTCACTCAACCTGTGGGTCACAATCCCTTTGGGGGTCGAATGACCCTCTCACGGAGGTCGCCTAAGACCATCTGCATGTCAGATACTCACATTATGATTCCTAACAGGAGCAGCATTACAGTTGTGAGATATCAATGGAAATAATCTTATGGCTGGGGGTCAGCACACGCGAGGAACTGTATTAAAGGGTCGCAGCGTTAGGAAGGATGACCACTAGTCTAGGTAACCCAGGCTGGCCTCTATCAGAGATCCGCCCGCCTCTGCCTTCTGAGTCCCGGGATTAAAGATGTTCTTCCCCATGCCTGACTTGTATTTGCATTTTTTACCCAACTTTTTCAAAAGCCACGGTTGCTATTTTTACTGGGATAACAGAAAAACCCTTTAGAGTTCTACAGAGTTGGAGTTTGTGCCACCACATCAGTGTGAAGCGTGACCCACGTGCCCGTGCTGTGTGTGGGTGCTCTTGGTGGAGCTGAGCTCTCTGTACGCGTTTATTTTTCCACACAATGCTCTTTCTCTCAGCTTCTCCATTTTATTTTAAGGATGACCTTGGCTTTAAATTCCAATTCAGGCGCTGGAGAGATGGCTCAGTGGTTAGGAAGAGCTGTCTGCTCTTGCACAGGATCCAAGTTTAGTTCCCAGAGCCCATTTGAAGTGGCTCACAACTAACTGTAACTCCAGCTCCAGGGGATCTGGTGCCCTCTTCTGGCCTCCACAGGCACTGCACACACATTGTGCACACACACAGAGACAGACAGACAGACACACACACACACACACACACACACACACACACAAAATATAAAACCAAGATAAAATACTCCAAGATTGGAGTAGTTACTTAATGTAAGAATTTATTCAAAATATTCACAATTTTGTAACAAGATACATAACTGCACAACATAACAAGATTCATTACTATGAATCTTTTTTCCACGTTATTTATGCTTGAATCATTCCTTACACAGTTAATTACAATTATTTGCTCAGTGAACTGAACCCCAAACTTCATCCATTGTCTTTTACTATATTTCTTTTCTGTTTTTCAAAGATTCTACATATTTTGTTATGGACCCAATCAATCCATTCCTGCAGAGCAGATCAAAGCAAACCAGAGTCTCAACTTAAACTTGACTAAATCTCTGGAGCTCAACAGTTCCAGCTTCATATGTGAGTGGGTGGATGGATGATGGGTGGATGGGTGGGTGGATGGGTGGGTGGATGGGTAGATAGATGAGTGGATGGATGGGTGGGTGGGTGGGTGGATGAGTGGGTGGATGGGTGGGTGGATGGGTGGGTGGATGGGTGGATGGGTGGTGGATAGATGGATGGGTGGATAGATGGGTAGATGTGTGGATGGATGGATGGATGGGGGGATAGATGGGTGGGGGGATGGGTGGGTGGGTGGGTGGATGGGGTCTCCTCTAGTTCATGTGAATTTCTTAGCAGTGTTCATCTTAGTTCTTTGGAATAAAATGCTTTTGCTGTTGTCTCCTGGTCAGGAATCTCTTGATTTTGAAAGTCTTGTGAAGACATGGCTAGAAACTGAATCAGGCTCACAAAACATGCTAGTGGGGTGTAGAAGGAAAAGAGATACTTTGTTTTTTATAATTTACTTATTTTGAGTAGAGGTCTCCCTGTGTAGCTCTGGCTGTACTGGAACTTGTCATGTAGATCAGGTTAGCCTAAACTCACAGAGATCCCCCTGCCTCTGCCTCCTGAGTGCTGAGATTAAAGGCGTGTGCCTACATGCCAGGAAGCCATATTTTGTCTTTATCATGTTTCCCCTCATATGGGAATGATTTGGGATGATTGTGACTTGCTTAGTGTTGAGGGACCCAGACAGGGTCTCACTCTGTAGCCCAAGCTTAGCCTAAGTGTGCCTCAGATTCACAGCAATCCTCCTGCCTCAGCCTCTCAAGTACTGGGAATACAGACGTGAGCAACTACATCTAGCTATGATGTTTCTGAGACCACAAGTTTGCCTTTTTTCTTTTTCTTCAGAAAACAGAATGAAGAACGGAAATGGACTGTCTTCCTTCAGAAAGTTTTGTCTTTCTGGAAAGTTCTTCTCATTCACCTTCCCCAGAAGTGTTACTTGTCTGTAACCATGTCTTACTTTCCTCTGACCCTTCGAGTTGTAGAAAAAAGCCAGCTGTCGGTGTGATCGACTTTGCTCATTTTTATCTGTGTGATGACCTGCAATTTCTCCCTTGTTCTAAAAATAATCTGAATTTGTCAGGATATTTCCGAGTGTGGCCCTCACTGTTTTGTTTTGTTTTGTTGCTAATTTGTGTGCTTTGTTTTTTATTTTAAGTCGGGCTCTCTCTAAGTGGCCCAAACCAGCTCCAAACTCCTTGTCCTCTTTCCTCAGCCCAGGAAGAGTGAGTTGTGGGCATGCACCCCCAGACCAGCTCTGTGTGTCCTTCCGCATCGTAAGGTAGTCATGTGCAGGTGGAGCGAGGGGTGTCCGCTCCACTCCCTCATTCCGCTTCTCACGACTGATCCTTTTTACTCCTGATGATTTCAGCTTTCTGTGCTTACGAGCAATCTTTTACCTTTCCGAATACTCCAATAATTCATCAATCCACCTTCAAATTCAATAGCTTGTTCACACCTTAGCCACAACCAGCACCCAAGATTCTTAACCTATGGATGCATATCTTAACCTATATATGTATGTATATACACGTGTGTGTGTGCGTGCGTGTGTGTGTGTACACACACATATGTATAATGTTAAGTGAAATTTGGTTTGAGATTGTGAAAAAATTTCCAACAGTTTCTGAGATGACCCGAAACATACTTCGAACACCTTGTTTTCTCGTTGTTGTTGTTTTGTTCTGTTTTTCTTCTGTTTCTCCGTAGACCAGGCTGGCCTTGAACTCACAGAGATCTGCCTGCCTCTGCCTCCCGAGTGTCAGAATTAAAGGTGTGCGCCACCACCTCCCAGCTACTTGGAACAAGTTATACGATGGGGTTGATGTGAGTCAGCGTTCTTGGCCTTGTCAATTATAAAATCAAAATAGTGGTCAGCTGTGAGGAACGTTGAAGACACATTGCTCCCTGCAGCGTCACAGATCAGCCAAGACTTCTTCCATAAACACAAATAGGCCCGTCCATCTCATTAGTATGCAAATTTGCTCTCATCTTTAATAAATGATAAGATTATATGTGTATTAAAGAATTCTTTGAAATAAATTCACAACTTACTGGTGAGTGTTTGACTGCTGTTTCTGTCTTACATAGCTATATACTTGGAGCCATGTAAATATTTCTCAAATGAAAGGGTGGTGTGTGGGAACGCTGAGAAGCCCTGCTCTAAGTAAGCCCTGATGTCAGGGCTGTCTCTCTTTCCTGACTGCCAAAGCTTTTTTCAGGGGCTATCTGTTGTAGAAGTTTATTTTTAGTTGTGTTTAAAATAATTGTTTTTGTGCACTGTTGGAAAAGGGGCCTGCCTAGGTCTTGGTGTTTTGTATTGTCTGCAAGTGTTGGATTTCTGTGGGAGATGTTTGATTGCTAATGATCTGTACCTGCTATCCGCAGAACACCCGAGGAGTTCTGAAACTATACAAACACCTGAGCTGGGATGCTCGGGGTTCCGCTGTGAGTATGGTGTGGCCATGACAGTGGTTCCCTCTGCCGAGAGCGGGCAGGGCTTCCACATATGAAATAAGCCTCCTTGTCTTCTGTGTTGAGCCACCCCATAGGTGTACAACTACAGCGATCCTGAAGGGGAAAGTCCTGGAGCCTCTGCTAGAGGTCTGGGTGCAGGTGTCATTCATGGCTCCTGTCATCTCCAAGAGGGGGAACCGGTCGAGGAGAGAACCGGTCAGAGGCAGGATTCACTCTGAGTGCAAATCTCTCACAGTCAACAGCACCGGGTTTCCAGAGTCCTTCTGTGCTCTCTTTGATCCACTGGTGATTCGGGGAACTCCATGCCATTTCCTGGACTGGAGGGGCCCTTGGAGGGCGAGCGCGAACCTGCAACTGCTCGCTGTGTATGATACACACGGACAGTCTGTTCACCTCGCAGTGGTTTCACGAGTCTGCACTGCACCGGCCCTACACACTAAGATGCAATGTCTGTGAGTAGAATTCTGCCTTCACTGTGCTTACTATTATTGTTATTGAGAGATGCAATAGATAGCTGGTAGACACCAAGGGATTACAGTGTCACAGAGCCAGAAAACCCCGCGGAAGGCCTGAGAGAAAGGGGCTACTTTGGCAATGGAAATGCTCTCTTAAGAAGATAGCATGGGAACAGTGAGATAAGAAGGTAATGTGGGAACAGGGAGATGCCCTAGAGAAAAGCAGCCTGGGTAGGAGGGCCCACCAACGCAAGGCCTGGAGGCAGAGAAAACAGGACTCCCTAAGGGGAAATAAAGTCAGATGGCTTCACGGGAGTGTGTTCGTGTGTGTCAGCGCACACGGGCATATGTGAGCACATGCATAGAGAGGTCAGAGGACAAGCCCAGGAGCCAAGCTCAGGGTCAACACCCACCTCCTTTGAGACACGGTCTCTCACTGGCCTGGAACTCATCAGGTACACTAAGCTGGCTGAGTGGCGAGCCCAGGGATCGGCTTGGATTACAAGCAATGCTGATACACCTGATACACACACACGCACACACATATTTGGTTTCTTGAGACAGGGTTTCTCTGTTGTAACCCTGGCTGTCCTGGAGCTCACTCTGTAGACCAGGCTGGCCTGGAACTCACAGGGATCCACCTGCCTCTGCCTCCCAAGTGCTGGGATTAAAAGTATGCGACACCACCGCCCAGCAACACCTGGAATTTTTTAAGCTTGGGATCTGGGGACTGAAGTCAGGCCCTACTGCTTGCAAAGCAAGCCTACTGTCAACTAAGCCATCTCTGTAGCCCCCCGAATGCCATCTTTGAAAGGGGAGTTATGAATATCAGAGGCAATTAGGTATACGCTCCCTAGACAGACCCAGCCACTGACAGTCTTCCAGAAAGTTTTAGTTTATGCCACATGCTACATCAGAGACACCATTCAACATTGTAACGATGATGTCTAACTGACAATGTTCTTTGCAAGAATTTATGGCTTTTCTCGGACTAAGTAGATGATGTATTAGTCCATGATTTGCTGCTGTGACAGAACACCACAGACTGGGTAACTTATAAACAATAGGAGTGCATTGTCTCACAACACTGGAAGCTGGCAAGTTGAAGATCAAGGACCGCATCTGCTGAGGACCTTTGTGAGAACTCGACACAACCTAGAATCACCCGGGAAGAGGTGATTATCTCGATGAGGAATTATCTAGATCAGGTTGGCCTGGGGAGGTTGCTGTCTTGATTACATTTGTTATAGAAGTTTATTTTTAGTTATGTATGAAATAATTGTTTTGTACACTGTTGGGTGGAGGGCTGCCTAAGCCTTGGCATTGTCTGCAGGAGTTGGTGGCTTTGTGTAAAAGATGTGTGATTGCTTATAATCCCCATGTGGTATCAATAGAACACCTGAGGAGCTTCGGTATCAATAAAAACCCCTAAGAGGAGATGCTCGGGGTTCCACCGTCCAGTATGGCGCTTGCCATGATAGTGGTTCCCTCCGCTGAGGTCTGGCAGGGTTTGCACCTATGAATATGTCTCCATGTCTTCCTTGCTGAGCAACACAGTAGGTGTTCAACTACAGCATTTATTGAGTGGGATGACCCAGCCCACTGAGGGTGGTACCATACCTTACCCAGCCCACTGTGGATGGGATCATTCCTTACCCAGCCCACTGTGGGTGTCACCATTCCTTACTCAGCCCACTGTGGGTGTCACCATTCCTTACCCAGCCCACTGTGGGTGGCACCATTCCTTACCCAGCCCACTGTGGGTGTCACCATTCCTTACCCAGCCCACTGTGGGTGTCACCATTCCTTACCCAGCCCACTATGAGTGGCACCATTCCTTACCCAGCCCACTGTGGGTGGCACCATTCCTTACCCAGCCCACTGTGGGTGGCACCATTCCTTACCCAGCCCACTGTGGGTGTCACCATTCCTTACCCAGCCCACTATGAGTGGCACCATTCCTTACCCAGTCCACTATGAGTGGCACCATTCCTTACCCAGCCCACTGTGGGTGGCACCATTCCTTACCCAGCCCACTGTGGGTGGCACCATTCCTTACCCAGCCCACTGTGGGTGTCACCATTCCTTACCCAGCCCACTATGAGTGGCACCATTCCTTACCCAGTCCACTATGAGTGGCACCAATCCCTCATTTTGGACCCTGGAGTAGAGAAGGCTGCTGGATGCTAAGCACGTGTGCACGCCCCTACTTACTCTTGACGGTGGGTAGGCCATGACTAACTGAAGCTCCCGCCATGATAGCTTGTACCCTGCAATTGTGAGTGAAATTAAACCCCCTCTCACTCGAAGTGTTTTCTGTTTGGATATTCCATCACAGCAACAGAAATGACACTAGGGAAGTTTTCCCCCACAGACATAGGAAGAGCAAGAGAGCAGGAGACAGTTGAACTGACTTCTCTAGCAAGCCTTCTCTCATAACATCAGCATTCATACGTCCACGTGGGCAGAGCCCGGGAGAACTAACAATCTCTCAGAGACCCCACCTGTCAACACGGTTGCTTCTGAGAGTGTTTCCAACTGGTGGGCGAGTGAGGAGGAGGCGTTCAACCCACAGCGACCGACACATGCGCAATGGTTCCTGTTGATGCAGCTTTCTTCAGGGACTTGTTCTGCAAGAACCTGTGTGGATCTGTGATCAAAACTCTTTCTAGGCACCCTACCTGTTGCATGAACTACTCCAGACTCGGAGAATGCTATCAGGTGACCCACGCCCAGGTAACATAGGGCCAATGTGTCACAGAAATTACCTCCTGTCATCACGAAGATTCGAGTCAGTTCCTCGGGACAGGTCATTTCTGCAGCTCATGCATAAACCGAGCGTCTGCGACAGTGCCTGCCACCACCCACACCTGGGACGGCTGCCGTGGGCCCTCGCAGCCTCCAGTGTCGAGCTACACGGCTAACGGCGTTCGTCAGTCGTTCCGAAGCTACGTTTCAGAAAAGCTATCTCAGCGCAATGCGGGCTGCCTGGGCAGCTGGTTTGGTGACATTCCATTCGGTTGGCACAAGTCCACATCTGAGAGACGGCCTCTAACGTTCCTCTCCCGCGGAAGTGCTGGCGGTAAGGACGGCGTGGCCCCAGGGGTTCACGGTGTCTCCTGTGTGCACACTGGCCTCACGCCACCTGCCTAAGGAAGGGTCTCCTCGGTTTGTATCACACCAGTTCTGCAGTCTGGGAAGAATGAGATCTGAAATCAACAGTCCCACACATGCTGCAAACCGTGGTGTGCCTTTGGAGCCCAGCCTGCTACGGGTTATGAAACATCTTATCTTCCGTGTTGCAAATGGCAGCTGCTTTGACCAAGAAACTCCAGAAGATAAATTGACCCACCGTGCTCTAAAATTCACAGCCTAAGCAGCGATTTCTCAGGCCTCTTTTGTAGAAGGGGCACAAATTATTAATATCCAACTTATGTGGCAGGTTGCTCACAAGCTGCAGATTCCAGTGTGGAATTCCAATGTTGGCGCACAGAACAGCGAGGCCTGGGAGAGCCTACCTCCAGGAATCTCGCAGGTGCTTGTCTAATTTAGGACGGGGTCTGTGAGAAACACTAAGCGGCGGGGTGAACAAAGTAAGTACTCTAATTACACTGACAGTTGACATCCCAGTGGCATCAGCAAGACCTGCCTGCCCGCTGCTCTTCCATTCTGCTTGTCCTACACGTCCCCGAACAGTCATGGTCCCCCATCTATGGCCCTGTGGCTGTTAGCTTTAATTGCCATCTTGGCACATAAAGGGTCACCTGGGTAGACAGTCTCAGTGAGAGATTGTCTACCATCAGTTGGCCCCTGAGCATGTCATGGGAGACACGACACCCACTGTGGGTGGCACCATTCCCTAGGCATGGGGAACATGTCCTGATGGATGATTGACAGAGGAGGTCCACGCCCACTGTAGTTGGTGCCATTCCCTGGGCAATGGGTCCTGAACTGTGTAAGAGCAGAGAAACTGAGCTAAACACAAGGAGCAAGTGCGCATGCATGGATTCGTTTCCTGCTCCAGACTGCGGATGTAATAAGCTCTTTAAAGTCCCTGCCTTGACTTCCTCATCATGATGGACTGTAACCTGGAATTATAAGCTGAAATAAGACCCCATTGCCCCTAAATTACTTTTTATTTCCAGGATATTTTATCACAGCAACAGATATGAAACCAGCACAAGCCCCAGGACTGATGGTCCCAGAAGAGGAAGCCTTTATGCGATGGGCCTCCTCAGGTCCTGTGACAATCAGTACCTTCTTCCAGGGAGAGTCCATAATTTTGGTTTGTCTTCCACAGAAGCAATTCCCCAAGACCTGGACTGTCTGGTGTTCTGACAGAACGAGTCATTGAGGGGGAGCAGGACCAGCCTGTCCCCCTTGGGGCTGAGCGGGATGGTGAGTATCGGCAGTCCGACCCCTCCCCACCAGGAGAAGAGACACACATGAGCTGGGAGAACTGCCAAAGCAGGAACTCGTTTTACCGAACAAGTCAGCCCCTTAAATAGGCCGAGGGGGAGGGGCGGTACTCGGGATGGGGTGAGCGGGATGGGGTGAGCTCATGTAGGAGGGAGGAGTGAAGTGGTGTGAGAGCAGAGGGTCAGGGGAGTTCAGTGATGAACAGAGGTGTGGAAGTGTCAGCCACACAAACCCTCTCCTCCCCAAGTTACTTTTCAGTCATGGTGTTACATCACAGCAGTGGTAACCCTAATTAAGATAGAAATGTTGCTTTTTCTTTAGACATCTGTGTATCTGGCCTAATCGTCGGAAGGAGCCATCCACTACGAAGGCTAGTCTGCCTCCGTTAGTTAAACCTCTCTGGAAACATCCTCGTAGCCACGCCCAGAGGTGTGTCTCCCAGGGGATTCCAAAGTCATCAAGTTGACAGTGAAGACTAAGGGCCACAGGAACGGGGTGAATGACATCTGGGCTGGAAAGCTTATCAACATTCTTGGCAACCAGACTTCAGTCTTAATAAGGGACCTGCACGAGAAGGGACAAGTCCGGAGAGGGTGGCCTTCAAAGCTGTGTCTTATTTAAGGCCATAGAAAACTGCTGTGACTGGGGTACACCCCAGTAAGAGGATGAGCAGGGCACCTGTCTATCTCACCAATATCACAGCAAATGTGTCGCCGTGACTGTCTGCAGACTCCCCGCTACCTTCATGTATGTTCATGAATGTGCATCTGGGTGGGTGTCACCATGGCTGTGTGCAAACTCCCTGCTACCCTCATGTATGTTCATGTATGTGCATCTGGGTGGGTGTCACCGTGACTGTGTGCAAACTCCCCACTACCTTCATGTATGTTCATGCATGTGCACCTGTGTGGGTGTCACTGTGGCTGTCTGCAGACTCCCGCTATTGCAGACTCCCTGCTACCTTCATGCATGTTCATGCATGTGTACCTATGTGGGTGTCACCATGGCTGTCTGCAGACTCCCGCTACCTCCACATATGTTCATGCATGTGCTCTCTATTGTTGTGACAGTGTAGTCAGTCCAGAGAGAAGCCAGGGCAGGGGCTCAAGGCAGGAACCCAGAGGCAGGAGCAGAAGCAGAGGCCACAGAGGCGTGCTGCTTACCGTCTGGCTCTCCATGGCTTGCTCAGTTCATTCTCTCAAACACCCCACGCCCACTGCCCACGACAGCACTGTCCACAGCAGCTGGGCCCTTCACATCAAACTAGCAATCACGCAACTCACAGACCAAACTAGTGGAGACGACCCCTCACCTGAGGTGACAGAGACCACGCAGCACGGCCAGGTTCGCGGGATGCCGACACTGCCCGTCATGGTTAAATGTGCCGCGCCCTGGTCTTTACTGTCCTAGTCCCACTCTACAAACGGGACTTCACTTTTTAATTACGTGTGTACGTGTGCGTTTGCGTGAAGGAGTGTGCGCGTGTGTGCGGCGGCCGAGGAGAACTCGGATCCTCCACGGGGCAGTCTTTCCAGGCCGTGGGGTTCCCTTTGGTGGGTCTCTCTTGCGGTATTGGATGTCAGAGGTGTTTGTCTAAATCGCACGCTCCACCCTCTCCCCAGAGCGCTCAGACTCACTCACATGCCCCTGATGATCCTGTGTTTGTTCTAGAGTTTTACAGTTTCAGGTTCTACAATTGAGACCAGCGATCTATTTTGGGTTCCCTCGTTTACGGTGCGAGGTACGGGTCGTGCGCTCTATTGGTTTGCTTATGAACGTCCAGTGGGTCCAGCACCCTTTGCTGAGGAGACTGCCACGTTTGCTGGCAGTCACATGTTTGGATCCACTTCTGGTTCCCCTTCTGTCCCACTGATCTTCCTGCTTACATATCCACAGACGCGCTGTGGCTTCGTAATCACTACTTGTGCTGGTAAGCTTCGACTGTCCTCTCGATGCACCCTAAGGTTATCTGAGAAGGGAGTCTCGGCTGAGGGGTTGCTGGATCAGACCGGCCTGTGGACCTGTCTGCGGATCACTGACCTGATTGAGGTAGGAGGGCCCAGCCCACTCCCAGGGCACCAGTCTGGAGGCAGTGGTCCTGGGCTCTGCAGGGAGCCCTCTGTGAGGGAGGCAGGAAGCCGTGTTCCTCCAAGGCCACGGTAACCCTCGGTGATGAGCGGTGACCTGTAAGCTGAAAGGAACCATTTCCTCCCTTGAGTTTCTTCCGGTCAGTGTTTTATTGTCGAAACAGACAAAGCTAGACCAGCACTCGAATTTGGTGGGGAAGTTGATGGATCTTGCTCTTTTGAGAAATGATTTTGGCCCTCTAGTCTCTTTACATTTAAAAATGTATTTTGAGATTGTTTTGTCGGCTGGGACTACAATGGATGCATACATCAATTTGGAGAGGATTATTGTATAAACTGAATCCAGTCTTCTCAGCTCACGAACGCCGTGTGTCTATTTATTCAGGAGTCTTTATCCCACTAGTGTTTTGTAGTCTGTGGCATAGCTATTCTGGATACATCTTGTATAATTGGAAGCTGAAGTATTTTATATTTTGGTATTTAAAATGCTGTTTTTTATTTCAGTCATCTATTCATATTGAAGATACTCTGAGCAATCCATCTTTCATACTTTGCAAATATTGTTGGTTGAAATGTTCTTCTTAAAGAAGTATTTAATCTTATGTGTATGCTCGTGTGTAGTGCCTGAAGCCTGGATTTACTGGTGGTTGTGCTGCCAGATGTGGGTGCTGGCAACTGAATTCAGGTCTTCCACAGGAGCAGCAAGCTCTGTGAGCTATTTCTATAGACCCTATGTTGAAATTGGATGCATTTATGCCACCAAACAGCTCAGCTCAACCAGACAAAACATATCCAGAGCATTTATTTCAGCAGGCAGTTGGGTGAAATCCTCCACCATATAGCCCAGCTCGTAAGATAGTGAGTATCTCCTGGGACTTTCCCAATATTGTATGAAAATTGAAAACAGAATGAAGGTCTGAGTAAGCTTCACACAAGAATAAAGTCAGAAGTTCCATGTCCAAAGTGGCCGGTCATTTTGTACAGCAAATAGTCCCCAGCAACCATCAAGACAAATATCGGGCAGCCTGTCTGCGTGCAGAAAGCAGAGAAATTCTGTATGTGGGCCTGCGTCTTGTGTTTCTGGACCCATTCAGAGGAGTGTCGCTGTTGTGCTGTTGTCGTTAAAAAGGGGATTACTCTGTGTTTGGCCCTACTAGCTTTGCACTTCCGTGGTTACGTTGACTTCTAAATTCTCAAGTGCCCCCTCCTCCCTCCCTCCCTCCTTTTACCCCTCTCTCTTTCAGTGTATCTGTCTTTCCCCCTCTCTTTCTCTCCCTCTCCCTCCTCTGTATACACATGTAATGTATAGATGCAATGTCATTTATTTCTAACACCGTTTTTGAACCTGATCCAATCTTTATCTGTTTTCCAGAAAGGCCTGTTAGGCAGGACTCCCGTGCGGAGCCCTGAATGCCTGGTCCACTTCCGCCACACCGCCAAAGCTAGCTATATTGCCTGGTAACTGACCTCAGGCTGTGGCCTCTTCATTTGCTAAAGCCTATGCCCAGGGTGCCTCAGAAGTGACGGGAGGGACGTCCTGGAGGGCTGCTCTGTCCTGCTTCATCCGCAGCAGAGCTCTCTGGTGACAGCTACCCTCAGAGGCCCTGGCTAGGCAGGCTCTAATTGGTGGACTCACGTGACAGCCGCTTTCTGCTGAGATTTTTAGTGCATTTAGCATGGGTCAGACTCACAGAAAAAGAGCCTGAAGCGTGTTTGGTGACACCGGGGGGGGGGGGGGGGGGGGGGGGGGGGGGGGGGGGGGGGAGTGTGGACGATGAGGACGCTCAACGATCAGATCCGCTTTAACAAGAGGGAGGAGTATGTCGCCCTGAAGATCCGGAAAGCAGAAAGAGAGGACGGTGTCAGGCAGAGCTCTCTTGGCCTGCGGTGAGGACAGGTGCAGAATGCTTCCAGCCCGGGGCCAGCGGCACCCGCTATATTTGGGGTCAGTCGCCTCCAGGCAATGCCTCTGCGGGGTTCTCAAGGGAATCCCTGGGCATTTCCACCTACCTCCTCTCCTCCGAACAGTAGCCAGTGGCTCTGATAACATCTGTGTCTGTGTTTGGATTGAGGCTACCTCTTGACCTACCCACCCGCGCTTCTTGGAGAATCCACAATTGGTATCTCAGGAATGGGAATGGAATTTTTCTAACGTGACAGATTTTATTTTTAGTTCAATATTTTTTTAAACTAAAAAAAAAAAAAAAAAACACCTTGACTATTTGGAAGCAGCGGCTTCAGTGCTGACGGGAGATGTCCGAGAAAAGGGACAAGGGCTGCTAAGAGGGTTCAGTGCTTAACGGAGTTGCTGCCCAGTCTGACAACCTGAGTTCAATCCCCAGGACCCACAGGGTGGAAGGAGAGAACGGACTTCTGTAAGCTGCCTGCTGACTTCCACGTGTGTGCTCACACCCCTTCCCCCAAAATAAATAAAGTACTAGATTGTTTTGAAAGAAAAAGAGGAAACACATCATTTTGCAGTTGTAGGCTGCTGTGGCAGCTGCATGATCAGGAAGACGCGGAGGCATATTCATAGGTGGCATCCATTGCCAGACCTCAGCAGAGGAACCACGTCATGGCCAGAGCCATCCTCAACAGTGGAACCCCGAGCATCTGAGCTCAGGTGGTTTTATTGATCCAGAACTCCTCAGGTGTTCTACTGATAGCACGTGCAGATCATGAGCAATCAAATGTCCCCCACATAGATCCAACACCCACAGACAGTACAAAACACCAGACCCTCACCCAACAATACACGAAACAATTATTTTATACATAACTAAAAATAAACTGCACAACCTAATTTGGACCGGACTGGCAAGATCATCAGTGAGAGTGCTCTGCCTGACTCCATGCAGGAAGACGCTGTCTTTGTTTTCTCTTGGGGAGAAGGGAAAGGAGTCAGGAAGTCATCCCCGAGGGGGCCCAGCAGTTCTGAGGTTTGTCTACCAGCCACTTCTCTGATGACACAGCATCGTGCCACTTTTCCTGGGGAGACACTCTGAGTGCCTATTCGCCCCAGAAACAGCACAGTTAGACCAAAGAAGCCACTCCGTCTGAGCCCAGTTTGGTGGAGCAATGAGTTTACTGGGTTCACCTGCAGAAACCTGGGTGAGGGTTATTACAGGCGCATGGGGACCCTTGGGCAGCTGCATTGTGGAAAAGCCTACCCAGTGTCTCAAAAGTTCCTGAGAACTACTCTACTGGAGTCTCCTTCTGCAGCAGGCTTTAACTGCTTATATAATCTCAGGGAGAGGAAAGACCTCCCAAGCCTCCCCTCCCTCCACAAAGTGCTCCCTCTCTCTCTCTCTCTGTCTCTCTCTCTCTCTCTCTCTGCCTCTGTCTTTGTTTGTGTCTCTCTGTATCTGTCTCTCTGTGTCTCTCTGTGTATGTATCTGTCTGTCTGTCTATCTCTCTGCCTCTGTCTGTCTGTGTGTCTCTCTGTCTCTGTCTCTCTGTGTCTCTGTGTGTCACCTTCTTTGTTATTTGAGGCAGGCTCTCATGTACCCCAGGCTACATTCAAACTATCCATGCAGCCAAAGATGATCTTGAACTCTGATCCTCCTGCCTCCACCTCTGCTGGGACCACGGGTGTAATCCACTTGCAGGCACTGTAATCCCAGTGAGCGCCACCACACTCAGTTTGTGGGATGCTGGGGATGGAATCTGACGTCATGTATGCTAAGCAAACTCGCTACCATTCTGCCCTTCTCGCTGACATTTCCACCCCAGGTTCACCTTGGCTGGACATTTGTCACTGCCCTGCTCCCATGCTGTCACTCCCGAGTACATTTATCAAAGGAGTACATTTTCCACCTAGAACACTCAGAATCAGGACCAACGGGGAAGAACACTGTCGGATTAGGGATGACAGGGGCTCTGGGGCCACCTGGGAACGCAGAAAAGAGACTTCAAGAGAACAGGGTGGGAAGCAGGAGTGGGCTTCTGATCTCACCACCCTGAGTGGGTTCTGCTAAGCAGCAGGAAGGTCATGGCAGTGGGTGGTGTCCCAGCCTAAACCGCAGTGCAGCTCGGAGGATTCTTGCTTCCAGAAGATACCAGTACTGCTCACCGTCCCTGTGTACCTGGCCCGGGATGTCATCCAGCGTGGAGCCTCCTGCCCAAGATGGTAGATATCTCTCTCTCCCTCTCTCTCTCTCTCTTTCACACACACACATACACACACACATACACACATACATACACATAGACACACATACATACACGTACACACACACATACACACATACATACACACACATACACACACATACATACACACATACACACACGCATATACACATACACACTTACATACACATACACACATGTGTGCACACACTTACACACATACACATGTTCACACATACACACACATGTGCACACACATGTGCACATACACATACATGTGCACATACACACACATACACATGCACACACACATATACATGTGATGCGAGCTCATGTGTGCACATACACGGGCTGCCACACGTACAAACATATATGCATCACGTACGCGTGCCAAAGAAAGGGAAGGTACTCCAGAAATAGCTCATTGACTGAAAAGAGGAGACCAGAAGAGGAACCCAGGCTTCTTGGGCAGCTAAGAATTCACCTGCAGCCGCAGCTAGGTGCCAGTCCCTTCCCAGGGAGGAGCTGCTGGAGACTAGTGACTCCCGGACTCCAGCCTCCCTACTGGGAGGACTGATGTCAGGACCAGCATCAGGCTGGCACCACTTCCAGGCAGTTGCTGTTCTGCATTCCTGGGAGAGTCCCTTCAGAAAGAGGAGGTTTTCCCCCTGCAGGGATGGGAGAGGCCAGCAGGAAAGAGAGCAACCCCTCACTGCTTCAGCCCTCATGACTCCAGGGAAGGGGCCTCTCGGGATCGCCCTGGCAGCAGAGTCACATGCTGTTGTGGTCCTGAGGCAGACAGATGCGAGACAAATGAAAGGAACGATCCATCCGTGCATCTGTGCAGCTTCCTAAGAGGTGGCACCCTGCACCCGGCCCGGCCCGGCCCCCTTGGGACATGTCACAGTGCAATGCCTGCCAGGTGCTCCCTCCCAGCATCCCTGTGGGTGGCTAGGCATCCCTGCTGGGGAGGGAAGGTTTGAAATCCTATAGACCAGGCCTCTGCCTTTCACATAGCCCCCAGGGCCCTTGGAGCTTAGTAGGAGGGTGGCCTGTGCTTCAGCAGGGCTGGTGGGCCTCGGGGCCTGCAGGCTTGCCAGGTGAAGATCCTCGGCTGGCCTGTGAACGCCGCTGCCCCCGAGCAAGGCTTGTGAAGGGACCGGGACACACTGCATTTCCATTCAGGTCGGGGAACTCTCACCTGTGCGCCCCTCCCGGGAAGTCACAGCCAGCTGTCTGTCTCCATGGCATGCTCTCCCCTGCCTCAGAGCAGCCGCTGCCTGCCCCTCGGTTCCTCCTCCCCCAACCCGTGCCGGAACTCACAAGACTCAAGGAGCATTTGATGGGAACAGGAAAGGGCCGGCACACCTGGTCATCTTCAAGCTCCACCCCCTCCACATCAATCACGCCCACCTTGTCATTGATCCAAATGAAAAGCAGCAACCCAGCTCCTGGGGCAACACTTTCTGCTTCCCAACGGAACCCTCTCAGGCTGGCCCCACCCACCCTCCCCAAAGAGGAGGTGGGGTCAAGCCGCGTGGTTGTGCCTCTCATCAGCTCTGTGTCCAGCCTTTGTCTTCCCAGCATTCCCTGTGTTGAGCCCATGTTGGATAGGGGACAGGAGGATACCGAGCATGCGGGCTTGGCCCTCCGCCTGCTAGTTCAAGAACTACCCCGGACTCCTAGCATCCAGGTCCACGGTGCTGAGTAGATGCAGACACGAGCTAAGAGGTCACCTCCTGTTCTACATGTTTCCTTGGCACATAGGAGAGGTCACAAGAATAAATCACCAAGGCCGAGGATGTCTGTGCGTCTCCATCGTCAGCCACACTTTAGGCTTTGGGTTCTTCAGACCCAGAGTTCTTCTGTCTCTCCCAGAAATGTCCTCTGTTTCAAGGGCTCTGATGCCCTCTGCACATGAGGGAAGCCAACAACCTATGAAGCCTCAAGCAGTCTACGTATCTAAGAACACACAGTCTGGTGGGCAAGGAGACGAGGTTATAAACAAGGCATCCCTACAAGGTCACGTCCTCTGATCACCACTGGTCAGCAGGAAGCCGAGATATACGAAGGTGAAAGGCAGCTCAGAATACGGAATCCGAATTCGTGAGTATTAATGCTCTCTATAAAATACTGCCTTTCAAATCGGACTGCCAGGCTTTCAGACCCGTGAAGGATAAGGTGCGCGTTCAGCAGTTACATGACAAGCAGAGTGGGCTGTATCGGCAGCAGGTGGGCTGTGTGCCATCTCAGACGCCGCGAAGCTCTGCTTGCCTCTTGTGGGTATCACTCCGGTTCACACTTCAGAGACCAGAAGGGACTGGTCCTTGCTCAACTCCTTCCACTTCAAGAGAAAGGGTGAGAGCCTCTGTGAGTGGCAGCGGAGTCCTCACACCTGCTTAGCAGGAGGCTCCTTAAACAGCATCCAGAGGCTAGCTCCATGCTCCACGCCTTCAGGAAAAAATGAAACTAGCTGGCGAGAGGCTCGGGCTTGAGAGCACTGCTGCTCTTGCACAGGGCTGGCGTGCGGGTCCCAGCACCCATGCGGTGGCTCACAACCGCCTGTAACGTCCCAGGGAATCCTATGCCCTCTCTGGTCTCCGTGGGAACCAGACACACGTGTGGTGATGCCCTCTCTGGTCTCCGTGGGAACCAGACACTCGTGTGGCGATGCCCTCTCTGGTCTCCGTGGGAACCAGACACACGTGTGGTGATGCCCTCTCTGGTCTCCGTGGGAACCAGACACTCGTGTGGCGATGCCCTCTCTGGTCTCCGTGGGAACCAGACACACGTGTGGTGATGCCCTCTCTGGTCTCCGTGGGAACCAGACACTCGTGTGGCGATGCCCTCTCTGGTCTCCGTGGGAACCAGGCACTCATGCGATGTGATGAATTTACATAAATGCAGGTGAAACAAACTCAGACATAAGTAAAAATAATAAACTTGAAAAAAATTAAAAGAAAAAAATCCAAGTAGAATAGATGGAGATTGGGAGGTCGCCTTGGTAAGCCGCGTACCCCTCCTCAGTGACACTCTGACGAGAGCCAGCTCCTGTCTCCTCAGGTGACCACACTGACAACAGTTCCTGGCATTCCTCAGGTGTGGCGCTTGGACGACTGTCTGCCTCTGGAGAGACCCGCCCACTGGGTAACATGCCAAAGCCTCTGCATGGTAGACATGACACATGCACTCAACTAATTTTACCAAACTTCCCATCTACAGAGGTAAACTGAGGACAGCCTTCCTATAACCGGGTGCAATTTCCCCTAAGACTAAGCTCTTAGGGTTAGGGTGGTGGTTTCAATGAGAATGGCCCCCAGAGGCTCAGATATTTGAATGCTTAGTCACCAGGGAGTGGAACTGTTAGGAAGGATTAGAAGGATCAGGAGTGTGGCCTTGTAGGAAGAGGCGTGTCCCTGGGCGTGGGCTGCGGGATTTCAAAAGGCCAAACCAGGCCCACATTCTGCCTCTGCCTGCAGTCAGGATGTGGCTCTCAGCTACCCCTCCAACACCCAGCCTTCCCACCGGCAGCCAGGCTCCCCACCATGGCCATAATGGACTGAGCCTCTGAGACTGTAAGCGAGCCCCCAGTTAAATGCTTTTCTTTATGGGAGTTGAGTTGGTCAAGGTGTCTCTTTGCAGCTATAGAACAGTGACTAAGGCAAACAGGTCACAACAATAGCACATTCACAGGAGTGAGCCCGGGTGTGTCCTTCCAGAGGCCACAGTGACACAAGGGTTTTAGTCTGGTTTAGCTGGGAGGTGAGCCCAGGATTTGGGGAGGGGGTGAGGAAGAGAGATGGAGGGGTGTTCCCACTAGGACTTCTAGATTGCAGCCCCACTGGGCACCTCTGGAGAAGCATCCAGGCATGTCAACCCCTGCCCTGTGGCCAAGGATAGCCATGACAAAATGGTAAGCTGACTAAAAGCGTTACCCAGCTGTTCATATAGCTCTTACTGCATGATATGCGAGCTTCGTGGGTGACAGTGCTGTGTAGCAGTGTCAAAGTTCACACCACACTTGAGCTTTGTGCCAACTCTGGCAGCAGAGACAGGGCCCACCAATTCCTGAGTACTGTTATACTATTTAGTGTTTTCTAATATTCATTTATGCATTGGTATGTATGTGTGTGCACGTGTGCCTGTGTGCGTGTGCCTGTGTGTGCATGTGCCTGTGTGTACAAGTGCCTGTGTGCACATGTGCAAGTGTGTGTGCTTGTGCCTGTGTGTACATGTGCTTGTGTGTACAGGTGCCTGTGTGCACATGTGCAAGTGTGTGTGCTTGTGCCTGTGTGTACATGTGCATGTGTATGTATGTACATGTGCTTGTGTGCACATGTGCATGTGTGTGTACTTGTGTCTGTGTGTACATGTGCCTGTGTGCACATGTAATCTTTGGGAACATTGGTTCTTTACTACTTCTGGCTGCCTCTGAGTTAGGGTTAGGGCTGTGCATATGCCTGTGGCCAGAGAGAACCCTAAGGCAGAAAGTTCACAGACATAGAGTGGGAATCCCTCGCTGAAGGACAAAGGCTGAACGCAATCACAAGGTGCCCAGTTCAGTCCAAAAATCCATCTTTGCCGAAATATGGCTGTGAGCATGACACAGGGATAAGAAGCCTCTTCTTCCTCCGCTATTGGCCGCTGTCCTGTCAAAAAGCATTGCTATAGTCTGTCATGCTATGAAGACTCTGCCTTCTGGTTCAACTCAACATGGAGCCTTTTTCTCCTTGAAGATCAAAGCTCAGATCCTTTGAAGTGACTGATGGTTCTAGGGAGATGACTTTAAAAATGTTACCTCCTAAATACGAGAGCAACTCTCTGCATCCCTGTCACCCAGGGAAACGGAGAGCAGGGTGTCTTTATGATGACATTGCGTGATAGGATGTTGGAGCAGCTGGTTTATGGTTCAGCCTCCCTTAAAGCAGTTTTGAATAAAGGCGTTAATCCTAAAACGTTATTCAAACATCAGATTAGCCCCTGTGATAGGCCAAGGTGACCCGGCCAGTTGTCACAGAGAATCCTGAAAGCAAAAAATTCAGGTTTACCACCAGGCCGCTCTCTGCTCTTTTCTCCGGGAAGTGTTTATATATTTATTTACCTATGCCTTGCCAGATTATTTTTAAAAAGTCTAATAGTTTACAGAACCATGAACACGAGTTCATATGACGTCAGAGAGAAGGCAGGGGGAGGGGCAAGGGAGCAGGGGGGCCAGGGTGAGGCTCACGGCCTCGTGTAGTTGACAGAGATGACAGGTCAGAGCAGACATTCCAGGGCTAGGGGGACACACACACCACGGCCATCCAGGAACACCACAGGCAGCACACAAAAAGCATCAGCAAAGGGTAGGAGGGAGTTTGAAGGTGGCCCAACCTTGGGAATTCCAATTCCTGCAAAGCTGGGTCACTAATTTCCAAAGCAAGCTGGCCATGTGGTATACACGGAGAGTTTTAAAGCGTGGGAAAAAACGCGTGTGCGCACACGTGCGTATGTGTGCATATGATCATACCACCCCATGCATCCGTCCAATCAAATCCCCAACAGAAGCAGTACATGGAAGGGATGGCTTGTTTTGGCTCACAGTTTGGGGGTACAGTCCTCGTGGTGGGGGGCTGTCTTCCTTCCTCAGGTAAGTCTCTCTGGAAACACTCTCACAGATGTGCCCAGATGTGTGTCTTCTAGGCGATTGTAAGTTCAATGAGGTTGATAGTGAATATTAGCCACACACACACACACACACACACACTTGAATTTAGAACCACACTGTGCATGTTTAAAGTGTAAAGAGGTGTGCTAATAATGACAACCACACAGTAAAGACAAGAACAACCTCGGGGGGCAGCGGGGGTTCCCGCGGAGACTTCATCCTTATCGGTAAAGTTATTCTGTGCTGGTTTTCAGACTCGTGGGATTGCTCCTTCTGGGACCTTCCGGTGAGGCAGAGCACGTTTCACCTTGACTGCTAAAGAGGTGCGAACAGGTAAACTGACCTCAGTATCGCAGTCCTGAGGAAAGCTGACAGAACTAATATGCGGATTGGAGGGGAAGCCAACAAGACCTGCACGGGAAGAGAGAGAGAGAGGGAGAGAAGGAGAAAGATCTAAGCAAGGTTTCCGGGGCAGGAGGTGCCGGGTGGTGGGGCGGGGTGTGTGAAGGGGCCGGACAGCACAGAGCACACCCAGACACCAGATTCTTAGCACAAAGGAGGTGTATTTACCCCAGAGCGACAAGGGGCAGGGGACATGGTGGGGGAGGATAGGGAAAAGGGGTATGTGCTCCAGAGGCAGAGGGACTGCCGGCAGCCAGTAGGCAAATGGTGGGTCATTAAGGGTCCTAGGCGGGAAGAGAAGAAGGGGAGCTACAGACGGAGAAGGCTGGGGTGGAGGAGAACAAAGGAGAGGAAATGTGGGGGAGTTTTGGAGGGGGCACTGTGGAGGGATTTCTCTGTCCCTCCCTCCCTCCCTCCCTCTCTCTCTCTCTCTCTCTCTCTCCCTCCGTGTGTATGTGTGTGTGTGTGTGTGTGTGTGTGTGTGTGTGTGTGTGTGTGTGTGTGTCTGGAACTTAACGTACGTCTGGCTGAATTTTCATGACCCATCAGCATCTTGGGGTGACGTGGGGAACGTACTGACAGTGAGAGACTGGTAACTAGTGATTCCCTCTGGACTCGGGAAAACCGGGGTGTCCGGTAGACAAGTAAGCGAAGACACCGGGTAGGAGTTTGACCGCTGTGTACTGACACACAAAGCTCTCTCAAACATACTTGTCACAGAGAAAAGAAGGTTTAGGAACATTCTGTTTCCTCTGACCGCACGTGGGTGAAGGGGTCGCTGTGAACATGGGTCACTGTGGGTAACTGTTGAACAGGAAGGTTGTGGTGCTCATCTGCTGCATACACGGGCCGCCTTGGAGGAGAGGGCCCGTGGCTGTCTTCTGACTGCTCTGTAGCAAGAGCTTACCCCGGCATCACCATATAATGCAATGTTCCTGCAAACCCGAGGCACTGGTGGACAGCAGAGATTTCCCACAAGACAACCCTCAAGACCCATGCCAGATACCGAATCCGTGACCTCCCTATCACGGAACCGCCCGGGCCAGACCAACAAGGCAGGCAGCTGTTCATGTTTAACATTCTGTCCCCTGGCCTTGCCTGAGCGAATTACGACTTTTCCTGCTCTGCCCTGGAGAGAGGGAGGCCCTGGCACCTCTGCCTGGGTTCACTCCGACATCTCTTTTCTTCTCTGTTCCCGCTTGGCTCCGTAAACCCGTGAGCTGAGCAAGCACTTCTGCATTCAGACACAGGCTGCCGGCCTGTAAAGTGTGAACTTCCTCTTTGACTGCAAAACAAAACACTGTCTGTTGTTTTGCCTAGAACTGGGCTAACAGGGTGGTTGGACTGGGAGCCCCTGAGGGAATGGAGGTAGATTTGGAAGTTTTGCAAGCAGGATCACAACTGCATGCCAGTTGCACTCAGCTCTGGCCTGGTGACAGTCCTCTCCTTTGTTCTGTGCCTGCTTCTCTCTCTGGCTGATCTGTGAGCCGGACTCCTGGATTCACTCCCTGTTACCTTGTGCCTCTGAGTTCCAATGTGCTGGAGAGCTACAGCATGTATATATGTAGAGACAGATAGACAGACAGACAGACAGACAGATAGAGAGGTAGAGAGGTAGAGATGATATATAGATATAGATATACAGATCTACTATCTGAGTATAGATACCAGACTCCCATTTTGTGTTCCGTTTTTTTTTTTTTTGTTGTTGTTGTTGCTTTATTTCTTATCTTTAAAAACATCATTTTATTAGTTCTTTGAGAATGTCCTACATGTTTTGATCATGTTCACCCTCCCTCCTCGAACTCTCCCCTTCTTGCTGGGCTCTGTGCCTTCTCCAACCCCAGCAAGGCCAGTCTGTGCTGCCCAGATGTTCTTGGGTGTGTGCTCCTTCCGCAGGAGCACGGTTGACTTATTATGGGCTGTATGTTTAGAGAAAACTGACCCTTCCTCTCCGGCCGCCAACAATTGCTGGCTGTCACTTCAGTTGGGGTGGAATGTTGTGCCCACCCCTCTCCCCACGCTGGGATTTGGTCCGGATTGGGCTTGTATGGGTGGCGTGTGTGATGTCACCTCTGAGACTTCAGCTGCCCTGCCGTGTCCTTGGAGTCAGCCCCCACCTCTGCCCTCACACTCTTTCTGCCCTTCTGCAACGTCTCTGAGCCCTGGGAGGAGAGCGTCCATGTGTATGTTCTGTTTCAGGCTGAACGTTCTGCAGCCTCTTAGTCTCTGTACCCTCAGCCATCTATTTTGCTATCCCCAAATTAGTAGCTGCAAATAGCCACAGACGTAAGCCCTCTAGGCTGGAGTTAATGAGATAATCAATCTGGTGTCAGCTGGTTTCCATAAGAACTTGCAGGCAATGCAATCCACTGGGGGGGGGGGCTCCTCTTGGGGGATGAGTCTGTGACCGTCCAGGTGACAGGAATGTCTTGGACAGATACCTTTCCCCCTCCAGCAGTCTGGCCTGGGCAGTTTCACATATGGCAGCTGCTGTGTAGTCTGCCCTACAGAGAGGGGATTCACTCCAGTTACACGGGCGTTGTGACCAGGACTCCACTCCCCGACAGAGCCAGGATCAAGAGTCTTTTGAAGGTGATGAAACAAATACACCTGCAAATCCAAGCTGCCCACAAGGTCCAGATAGTAATAATCGAGACCTCTCGCGGGCCTCAGCTTCTTGCCTAAATCCAAAGGTTTTGAGAAACATGGTGGACAAATGGCACACCTGCCCTTTGGATGCGTCCTGTTAGCCTTTCCTGTCCCTCCAATGCCGACTTCCAGATTTCCCGCAGGTCTAGAGCCCCTCCTCAAAGAGCAGGGGGAGGAGAGCGGAACTGTCAGGAGCCAGCTGGTGGAGGCCTGTTAGGGTTTGTCAAGGAGGAGAGGAGACAGGATTTGGGAATGAGGCACTGGATCAAGTGTCTTGTCCTTTCCTTTTGCTCTATCCTGATAGGAACCACAAATAAGCCAGGAGTTCCCCGGTGCGTGCCCAGCAGCAGCGGGCTGTGGGAGGCAGCAACTGGGAGCAGCAGCTGGGACCTTCTAGTGTTACAGCTCTCCGGCGGCTCAGGTCCTGAGACCCTTAGCTGGCTAGCACCGGCTCTGGTGTAGGCACAGGGAGGCAGGGCTCAGGTATCCTGAGTCCCCAGCAGTGTTGCTGTTCCTGAGCCTGCAGCGTCTGAGACCCTCAAGCCTCGGATGTCTGCTGGCTCTCTGTGACCACGGCCTGCGATCCTCCTTCCTGGCTCTTCATGGACCTCCGTCCTGCACAGCTCCACCACCTCCGCCGTCCTCACCAAGGGATGCTGCCGAAGTGTTCCATGTCTCCTTCAGCTGTCGAGCAGCTGGCTCTCTTGCTGCTTCTGCAGTTCAGCCTGCTGCCTCTGCCGCTTGCTTCTCCTGTCGTCAGCCTGCCGTACGTACTAAGACTAGGCAAGAAAAGAAACCAAGAAGGACAGAGAAGCCTTTTATTTGGCCTCATGCTACAACACCAGGCGAGTCCACACGGTAGAATGTCTCCCACAGACTCACCAAACGAGCTAAACAGCTGCTACACAGCTGGAGAAGAGGTGCTGGCTCTAATCTCAACTACAGGTCACGCCAGTCTCTTCTAGGCCACCAGGAAAGTGTAGTCCCTTCAGTCTACCTGGAAATGGTCGCAGGGTCATCTGGAATCCAGTGAAGCTTAGATAACAGTCTGACACAACAGTCCAGACCGGTCCTGGCTGAGCTCTGCATTCAGGAGCCACGTCAACGGGCTGTGACCGCCGTATGGTTTTCTCAAGGTATCTGCGAAGTGTGCAGAATGGCCAGTGCTAACCTAAGACTAATCCGGCTGGAACTCTGACCACCTGTTTGCTCAAGCGAGCCAGACAGCAAGGGAGAGCCCATCAGCCGCCAATTAGGGAATCAATGGCCCCCTCCCCACCCACAGTCCTTGCTTACTGGAAAGTGAGCCGCAGAATGTGCGCTTACGATGAGCCGTAAGGGACTCGTCTTGATTTCAGTGATTTTAATGGCGCTCCAACACCTGCGCAGTGATCAAGAGGATCACCTGTCTGGATCCCCAGAATCCAATTTGCAGAAGTGCCTGGTTTTAAATCACAGCCAATTCACGCTAAGCCCTGCACCGGCGTTGGTGCTGCTGCAGGAACAAAAAGACATTCCTGCGGTCTTCTGAATGTTTGTGGGCCCACGGGGCGCCAGAGAGACACCTGGTAGGATGGGAGGTGCATGGCCAGTCACCAAGCAGAAGAGAGAATGGAGGTGAAGTTTCTGAGTCCCACCCGACTGAGGCAGGAGGATCACAAGTTTGGGGCCCCGCCTGGGATACGTAGTGAGATTCATAGAGAGCAGAAGACAAGGGAGGTCTGGCCTGTTCTCAGAGCGCACAGCTCGGTGTTGCCGCACGAGGGAGGGGAAGACACTCAGGGGTGGAGACAGGAAGTGACGACAGAAAAGCATCAAGGTTCAGATCGCACTCTCTCACGCTGGCCTTCAAGCCAGACATGAAGTTTATGCCCAGGAGGCGGAGCCGTGGAGAAATCAAGGCAGAGAGGGCATGCCACCCTACTTCTGTGTTAAAAGTTCCACTCATTGGATGAACACAAGGCATCTGAGGGTCCATCTAACTGACCGTAGCCGCGTGCTAACCACGGTAGGGCAGCCCCTGAGGGCAGAGAAGGAGGAGGCAGGAGAGCGCCTCCTGTAGCTGATAATGAGGCTTGGTGGCGGGCAGATAAATAAACGGGAGGGAGAGGGAGGACCCAATTGTTTGTTACACATTTCAACTTTGTTACATTAACTTTTCAGGTTCATGTATGAAGCCCTGGGTTCACCATGTGCTTTGCTCTCACTTACCCCCTTTCCCCATCCTTTCCCCAGCTCGGCTGATTCTCTCTCCTCAGTCAGCCCCAGCTGCTGCTTTCCTATGTAATTCTTTCTGTTTCCCACACCTCCAAGACCTCCTCCTCACATCTTACGGTCTCCTCTCTAGTTCTATGGCCTGTAAACATGTTCATAAGCACACACACACGACACACACACACACACACACACATAAACACACACACACATGTACACACACACACACATGCACACACAAGCACATACACACACCACATGCACACACACACACATAAACACACACACACACATGCACACACATGCACACACACATGCACACACACAAGCACATACACACACATGTACACACACACACATGCACACACACACAAGCATGTGTGCGCACACACACACACATGCACACACACACGCACACACACATGCACACACGCACACACATGCATGGACACACACAAGCATGTGTGCATACACACACACACATGCACACACAAGCACACACACATGCACATGCACGCACACACACGTGCACACACACGTGCACACACACGGCTGGCCACGCCACTCAGGGGATACAGGTGTTTGCCACAAGGCCTGAATTTGGCCCCGGACTCCACAGGTGGAAGAGAGAGCTGACTCCTGCAAGTTGTCCTCCGACCTCCACAGGTGCTCTGTTGCAAAACGCAATAGACGTAATTTTAAAAATGAACACAAAGAGTAATTCGATAAATGTAAGTTACAGCAACACACACATGTGCTTGTAGTTTAGGTTCAGCGTGTGGGAGAAAGCGTGGTGTCTGTCTTCCCGAGTCTGGCTCATTCCACCTGACATAATGATTTCCATTTGTGCCCATTTCCCACAATGCCATGGTGTTTTCTTCTTTATACGATATCACTTTATGTAAGTACACATTTTCTCTGTCCGTTCATCTGCGAGGATCAGAACTTGGGTGGTCTTTACTTGGGCCACTGAACAGGTGACTGTGTCTCTGGCCAAGCTCACACAGATTGCCACAGGATGGGACAGATCTGGAGGATGCACTGAGCTTGGCCTCTGTGGACAGCACGGAGGTAGAAAGAGAGGCATTGGCGATGTAGCTCCTGGGTGTTGAGGAGAAACTGAGGCACCAGTGGGATTTGTAGGTAAGTGGAGATGTTTGGCAATCAGGCATAGAGCAAGAGAGCAAAGAGCTAAGAACAAAGCCCCAGGGAACACGGTGCCTGCAAAGTGAGCCAGGGAGGGGCACCACTGGTGTCAGAGACAGCTGTGACACCGAGCAGATAAGCCAGGAAGAGTCTAGGCAGGTCACTGATGGCGTCACTGTCAGAGCAGATGCAGGAACGAGGCAGAGGTCAGAGGCTTCCAGGAAGGATTGCAGGAGCCTGCTGACGTAAACAAATGCCAGTGGCAGGAGCTGCTGCAGAGTCCAGGAAGGGCTCTGCTCTAAGGCAGACAGTCCCACCATGCCCTTGGGCACATACGTCCCAGGAACAGCTATGCAGTGACCCAGAACACTGCGGCTGGCAGTCACGGTGCAAGGTTAGGGCTGGACGCGTCTGCTTGGGATAAGGAGACTGTCTAAATACCGTCAGGTGCAGGGCCACAGCTCTGCCCTCGTGGGGTCTCTGTGGGGGCGGAACCAGAGCTTGTGACGAAAAGTGCATGGGGAATGTTCACACTACAGTAAGGTACGGTAAAGAGCAGTTGTGGTGACGTCAGATAATCAAGCGCCAGTTGGGCGTGGACCCCAGCACGCACAGGGATGAATGACGGTGCAGGGGAGCAGGCGTGGACCCTAGCACGCACCGGGATGAATGACGGTGCAGGGGAGCAGGCGTGGACCCCAGCACACACAGGGATGAATGACGGTGCAGGGGAGCAGGCGTGGACCCAGCACACACAGGGATGAATGACGGTGCAGGGGAGCAGGCGTGGACCCCAGCACACACAGGGATGAATGACGGTGCAGGGGAGCAGGCGTGGACCCCAGCACACACAGGGATTAATGACGGTGCAGGGGAGCAGGCGTGGACCCCAGCACGCACCAGGATGAATGACGGTGCAGGGGAGCAGGCATGGACCCCAGCACGCGCCGGGATGAATGACAGTGCAGAGGAACAGGCGTGGACCCCAGCACGCACCGGGATGAATGACGGTGCAGGGGGAGCAGGCGTGGACCCCAGCACACACCGGGGATAGTGACCGTGCAGGGGAGCAGGCGTGGACCCCAGCACACGCCGGGATAGTGATGGTGCAGGGGAGTAGGCAAGGGATTCGGGATCTGGTGGGTGGGTAGAGAATACAGAAATCCCTGCACCCATCAGTGTGTGCCCAGCACTTACGGGGCTCCAGCCCTCCGACTACGAGGAATACAAAAGCACATGAGAAACTCTAGGCCAGGGAGGCGACTCAATGGGCAAAGACATCCAAGGCTGGTGGGTGACCCAAGTGTGAGCCCTGGGACTCACGTGGTGAAGGGAGAGAGCAGAGTCCCACAGCTTCTCCTCTATCCTCCACACATGCACTGTGGTGTGGCACATGCACACGCACACACACACCACACACACATACACTCATCCCATATACACACCACACACACACACATACATAGACATGCACTGTGGCATGGCACATGCGCACATACGCACAGTCTCACCCCACACTCACACACACACACGTACACACACGCACACACACAGCGCGCACACACACCACACAGACACACACACTCTCACCTCACACTCACACACACACTCACACACACACACACACACACTGCACACACATACACATACACATGCACTGTGGCATGGCACATGCACATGTGCACACACACACACCACACACAGACACACTCATCCCACACACACACCACACACACATACACATACACATGCACTGTGGCATGGCACATGTGCACATATGCACAGTCTCACCCCCCACACACCACACAGACACACACACTCTCACCCCACACTCACACACACACACATGCAGACACATACACACTCTCACCCCACACTCACACACACACATGCACACACACACACACTCTCACCCCACACTCACACACACACATGCACACATACATGCACACACACACACATACACACATATGCACACACACACATGCACACACACACACATGCACACACACACACATGCACACACACATGCACACACACACCACACACACACTAAATGTAAACGGAAGCACTCTGCCTTCAAGTAGCTCACAGCAAGAGACAGAGCCACGCCCATGTGGGCTGGTGGAGGTAAATTGGGGTTGTATGGAAATGCAGGAGGGATCCTAACCAGTCTTGGATGGCAATGGTGAGGAGATCCTGAGAGACTTCCAGAAAAGCTGGTGTCTAGCCTTAGGCCTGACTGTCCTGCACAGGAGACGGGCGATGAAGAAAGGGCGCACAGGAGGCAGCACACTAGGCTTGCAGTCAAGAGAGCAGCAGGGGAGGAGCCTGTCTGGGGACCTCTTGAGTGGTGTAGGAAGAGTATCTGAGACTGTGAGGCTGTGAGGGAGGGCAGAACAGACACAGTGCTCATGCTGAAGTCCTGAGGGCACTGGCAGGGTGCTGTGGAGCCTCACAGCACACACAAGGCTGGAGGCGGCAGACAAGGAAGGTTTCCAGGCCCCAGGCTGTGCGGTCTGTGTGGTGGGACGTGCTGTCCAGAGACAGGAGATGGAATGTCCCCTAAGATCAGGGCAGAAGACAACCACGATGGGGCTGGTTGGAGTCCTCAGCTGGAAAGAACAGGATGTGAAGAGTGTACTGGGGAGACCAGAGATCAGGACGTCTGGATGCCTGATGGATGAGAGGCTGTGCTCAGAGTCGGCTAGAACAGAGGGCAGCCCTGGGGATGGCGCCAACGCCCATCAAGGGCCAGAGGCGTGGCGTCTGCAGGGGGAGCCACCGGAGCTCAGCAGAGCAGGGACGGGTGGAGAAGGGGGCCCCAGTCTCCAACACTTTGGGTGAGTGCGTACGTGCGTGTCTGGTGCACATGTGTGTGCTTCTAAAGGCCATACGAGGACGTTTGTCTTAGGTCACGATTGCTGTGGTAAAACGCCATGACCAAAGCAACGTGGGGAGGAGAGGGTTTGTGTGGCTCGCACTTCCCCATCCCTGTCCATCATGGAAGGAAGTCAGGACAGAATCTCACACAGGGCAGGACCCTGGAGGCAGGAGCCGATGCAGAGGCCATGGAGGGGTGCTGCTCACTGGCTTGCTCCCCATGGCTTGCTCAGCCTGATGTCTTACAGATGGCACCGCCCACAGTGGGCTGGGCCCTCCCCTGTCAATCATTAATTAAGAAAACGCCCTGCAGGCCTGCCTACAGCAGGATGAGATGAGGCGTTTCCTCAGTTGAGGATCCGCTCTCTGATGATGCTGCCTTTATCAGGTTGGCATAAGACTAGCCAGCAGCGTGGTGTTGCTGTGTTGCTTGGCTGCCACCATGTCTTTGCTTGGTTGGTTTGAGACCGTGTCTTACAGCCTGGAGCTCACCATCAGGCTGGGCTGGCTGAAGAGCAAGCCCCAGGGATCTGCCTGCGTCACCTCCTCGATGCTAGGATTATAGGAGCACATCACCACACTTGACTCTTTAAAAGGTGGGTCCTGGAGATCAAACTCGGTCTCCGCGCTTCCTCCGTGGAAGGCACTTTGCTCTCCTCCACCATTTCCCACAGATGCAAAGGTGGGACCACAGCCGGCGCAGGGCAGCCATGGAGCAGGGTCAGGCATGCCCTGTCTGAGGACAAGGGGGCTAGCCTGATCTATCACTGCTGTCCCCTGCGCTACCCGCGGGGCCGTAGGAGCTCTGTGCTGACTTTTCTTTTTTTAATTAAAAAAAAGAAAAGAAAAAAAAACCCAGCCTATGAACAGGAAGGCTGACTTACTTTCTTGTGTGTCCAAATTACATTCTCATGTTTGCCCTCAGGCTGTGGCTTTGTTGCCAAGCGGGCAAGGCCAGCGAGCGTAAGTTCCCCGAGGTTCCGAGAGTCCTTCACGCCCTGAGGTTCTCCTTCACCGGCGTCATCTGGTCGGGCTCACGGGGTGGACTAGCAAAACTACACACGAAATGATCCGCAGGGACCCCTGGCAGGGCTTCCCACCCGTGCTCGTGGGTGTTATAAGGGGCTTCCAGCACTGGAGGAAAGGCGTACCTCTCTCGTCTCTCTCACTGCCTGGCCCAGTTTGAGGTACACACGAGACATGAACCATGTCAAAGCAGAGCCAGGCAAGTGAAGAAACTTCAGGAAAGAGTCGTCTTCTGCCATGCTCCTTGGTAGAGCGGAGGGCGGGGCACTGGCCTTCGTTCGGATTTGTGAAGGAAGCTATTAATCAAAGCTGGTGCGCACACCCCAAACTCCTAATGAGGATCCGGTTTTGGGATGGGACAATGACCACATCAAAGGGGGCTGTGAGAACTGCTGGCAGGAGCCCCCAAAGAAGCCACCTACCCCAAAAGAAGACACATCCCCTCCCAGGCAGAGCTCTCTTTAGCTGGGCCTGCCTAGCTCCTTGGTCTCTCTTGGGCCTGGGTTTCCAAGGCAACGGAGTCCCTCACAAGTCAAGCATGGACCGGAGGGTTGTGCCTCCTTGACGTAATCCAACTCACGGATGTGATGTGCGTGTGTATGATGTGTGCATGTGTGTACATGTGTTTGTGTATGTGTGTGATGTGTATGCGTGTGTGGTGTGTACGTGTGTGTACTTGTGCCCCTTGAGTGTGGTTTGCCTAGAGTATGTGACTTCATTATGAGAGTCTCTGGAGTCAGAAATTCCTCCTCTTTTATGCACCCTAGAGAAGGCCTGATCAGGTATTGAGGTTGAAGGCGGGAACTGAAGTCTTCATCAAGTCTGATGAGAGTCACACAGGTTATGACAGACAGAGGGACATGGTCCACACGTCCACCAGGAAGGGATTGGCAGTGACCACACAGGTTAGGACAGAAAGAAGGAAACAACAGCTCTGTCCATTGGGATAAGAATGGCCAAATCCATCATAAAACTCCATTCTGAGAAGCACACTTTAAGAAGAAAGAGACACGTCACATAGAAACTCTGAGACCCGAGAGACAGCCGTGGTGACACGCCACTCAGCATCCGGTCGAGGGCACTTGCCCAGCGGTCATCAGAAGCACAGGGGGCTGACATCTCTTGCTCCAGCGCTTTGGGACGTTATTCCCTGTTCCAGCTGCAACAGTGCTCTTCCTGGGAACCCCTCACGCACCCACCCCCACCCCCACCCACTGCCATCAAAGCTCGAGCTGGCTGGCATGCGAACATCTGGCTGTGTCTGCCCAAGGAGGCACTTCCCAAATGGCTGTGAACTCTGGGCTCCACTGGGCTGTGGGGACTCTTCAGTAGGTGCTCTTCCCACCCAACCCTGCCTACCGCTTCCTCTCGCAGGGGTCACCCAGTTCACATCGTAGGCCCCTAACCTCTGTCACTGTCTACTTCCCAGAGGTGCACACACTGACACTCAGTGACCATTCCCAGGGACTCACAGGGAAACAGAGATGAGGACTGAGATAAGCCGCAAAGAGTGGGAGCCCCTAGGGAGTGAGCGCTGTCCCCAGTCACCCCAGGAAGGACCCCAGGGTTGCCCCAAAGGCCATTCTAGGATGGACCTAGACGGAACCTCCTAGGATAGGGTCTAAAGTGGTCACAGCACAGAGCACACTGCCTGAGGCTTGGCTGTCTCGCAGATCAGAGTCACCAGGAGGAGAGGATCTTGGGATTCTGTCACACACCCCAGGTGTCACATCGCTCTCCCCAGCTCTGCAAAACCTTCAGTCAACACTTACCTGGTTGCCAACATCTAACCCTGCCCACAGTTACACACTAGCAAGAACTGCCTTCTCTTTAGTCTGTCAGCCAACCCTGGGTCCTGGCTTCGTGGAGTCACTCGGCTAAGAGCAAAGTTCAAGCATATTATTAGAAACACAGATTTGGTTAGATCCTGGAATTCAAATCTCTTTCCAGTTCTTGGTTCCCCTCACCTTCAATATTGCTTTGCTATTGTTGCACCAGCATTTTGGAAGTTGGTGGGCAAATGAGTTTTCAGACCAATGTGCCTAGTAGCTTTAACCATCACCGTGATATAATCACCTGGACTGAGTCTCCCGGAGGGGCTGTGTAGACTGGGTTGGCCTGTGGATGTGTGGATGTGAACCAAGGTGGGAAGACCTGCCCATTGTGGGCAGCGCCATTCCCTAAGTCTGGTCCTGAATTGTGTAAGTGTAGAGGGACTGACCCTAGCAGGCAGACGTGCATTCATCGGGTGCCACCTGGTGCTTCCAGGTGCTGCTTGACTCCCTGCTGTGACCAAATGTAACCTGGAACTGTAAATCCAGTGACCATTTTCTTCCTTAACATTGTTTATTTCGGGGTATTTTATCGCAACGACAGTGCGGAAGGGGTGTGGAGAGTGGCGGTGTTTGCTGACTGACACTGGGTGCCCAGTTCTGGGCCAGACGTTTTGATGGATCTGTGTTGTGTATCCCAGAAGCAACCAGCCACGTGTAGCCATTTAAATTTCTAATTAGTTTAAAACTTCACACACTTAAAATGTATTTATTCAACTGCATCATTAGCCACATCTCAGGTCCCCCAGAGTCATGCACTGCTGACAGCTGCCCTTTTGGATGGTGCAGAGAACAGCACAGCGATTTCTACGGGACAGGCCGGATGTATCTTTAGTCCCTGTGACAGTCCTGCTAGTCAGCATATGGGATCACATGACTACCGCTAACAGAAAAGTCCAGCTCAGAATGATAACTTTATCATTATGTTGTAGTAAGTCACACTCACTCATAGCTGTGAGTCGAGAGAAGGGGAGGTACCAGGCACAGCGTGGCCAGCGAGGTCAGCAAATTCCCAGCATCCTTTGGTTTCCATGTTGATGTCCCTAGTGCCTGCCCATAGCCTCATTTCCTATGTGACTTGTGGCATTCAGAGCTGTGGGTCCTTACCTACAACTCTCCACCAATCTGATTGGAGCAACTGGGATCACATGCCCTTCCCTGGCCCAACTACAGGTGCCAGAGACATCCATGAACTGCTCAACACAGATGGAAACTCCTCTGTGAACGGAGGAGATTAGAAGAACTGACTAGGTGTTGGGGAGCTGGCTCAGTCGGGAAAGGGTCTGCATGACAACCAGAGTTGAATTCCCAGAGCTCATGCAGAAAAAGCCTGGTGTGGTGCTAGGCGTTTGTAATCCCAGCTCCAGGGAGGCAGAGGCGGGCAGATCCTCCCGATTACTGGGTTAGCGTAGTTGGCAACCTCCAGGCCAGCGGGAGACCCTGTCTTAGACACACGAGGTGGTTGGTGCCTGGGGAATGAAGCCTGGGGTTGTCCTCTGACCTCCACATGCTCATACACATGCGCAGTTGTGCGCCTGAGCACAAAGCATGTATGCACAAAGCATGTACACAACCTGCACATGCACACGCGCGCGCGCGCGCTCATACACACACACACACACACACACACTCACATAAAAACAAAATCTTAGACCTTCACAAACATCTCCATAGACGGCTGTGGGGAAGTCACCGTAACGGCAACCACAGGGGGTCTGTAGTTCTTCAAGCCTCAAACAAGGGAGTTGAATCTGGGGCGGGAAGGTCACAGGCGGGATCGCAGCACAGCCTCAGGGCAGAACGGAGGACGGCCTGAGGTCTTTTCTGCTGTGGTCTGTGACAACGTGCTCACCCCACATGTGCCAGATGTGCTCTGCCACTTAGCACCCTGGAGTGGCTGCCACCTTGGTCCTGATTGGCCTCAGTGCGATGGTCACTAACCCGCCGCCTCACTCTGATCGCTGCTCCCCGTGAGCCGCTGCGGGCGCACCGCTGTCCAGGACACACTAGCTGCTTCCTCCCTCTGCCCCCTTTATGTTAAATATATGATGTTTATCCTCAGAAGGAGCTTATCTCAGAGCAGAATGGGCAAGGTTAAACACTATCTATAAAACACATTCGACTGGGCCATGAAATGAATTGCATAATATATCAGGCTCCAAACGGAAAAAAAAAACCCCAAAATGCATTTCTGTTAGGTATGGGTGAGTATTTTATGCATCCTCCCTTCCCACGAAGGTAAAAATGACCTTGGTTCCTAGGGAGTGAAGGCAGATAGAGCGGGCTAGGATCAGCACAGCTCCGTCTCACTTAGTCCCCGCTAAAATCGCCAAGGAGTGAACATAGAGATTGAATTTATTTTACTATATATTGCCTCATTTGAACTTCAGTAAGGCATTAGCTTCTAAAGAAAACCCTCCCCCTTCATAATCTCTTATTGATGGCATGTTAAGGGAATTGCCTTGACTTTATTGATTCTGAGCTATGAGGTACAGCACACCGCCGCGTGTTAGTGTCTGCAGGGTGGAATCAGCTGACTGCGCAGCACTGTGGCCCTGCCCAACACGCTCAGCTGTTCTCCCCAAAGAACAAATTAACAGAATGACTGTTGGGCCCAGCAGAGCCTTCGCACCACGACCTTGCTGGAAATGAACAAGCAGCAGAGGAATCCAGGGAGGAAGGCCTCTCCTCGCTCCAGCCTCCTGGAATGCAAACCCCCCTTAAGAAACTTCTCCCCAAGAAGCCCTCGGGCTCAGCGGTCAAGAGAGCTTGCTGCTCTTCCAGGGTTTCGTCTCCTGTGGCCACAGCTGGCCTCTCACAGCTGCCTCAACTCCAGCTTCAGCGGGTACAACGCCCTCTCTCGGGCGTGGTGGGTGTGTCACCAGTGTGTGTATGCACCTCCCAACACACATATGCATAAAAATACATAACATTTTAACATAGTATTAGAAATCTCCACAAGTCATCCAGAAACTCAGTCTTGCAAGGGTGCTTCATCTTTCGGAGCCCAAACCTTCACCTGTGAGGGCCAAGGCGGTGAAAGGCTGTTGTTTTGGCTGCAGAGCCCTTCTCCTATTGTGTTTCCAGGAAATTACTCTGTTGGGACTCCAGCTAATGAGAACAAGAGGCCAGAATGGTCCATAAGGACACAATGAAAAGTGGTAGCTAGCATTCTCAGCACAGAGAAGCTAAAAACTGGGGAGACGGCCGGGGAAACATCTGGAAGACAGATGGGGAGATGGCTGGGGATTCATCTGGAAGACAGATGGGTAGACAGATGGGGAGAAAGATGGGGAGATGGATGGAGAGACAGATGGGGAGACATCTGGAGAGAAAGATGGGGAAACATCTGGAAGACAGATGGGGAGATGGCTGGAGAGACAGATGGGGAGGCAGATGGAGAGACAGGCTGGGCAGGCATGAAGACCTAGCTTCAATCCCTAGAATCTGTATGAAAGAGGCAGACATGGTGGCATATATGTGTAATCCAGCACTGGGGAGGGGAGACACACATGGGTCTACAGGGCTCACTAGCCAGCCTAGCCTACTGAGTGCCAGTATCACGAGAGACCTCGTGGGGTGGCTTGGACAAGATGTTCTCCAGCGTCTCAGACATCGGAGTGCTGGCCCAGGTGTGGCCCTGTCTGGGGCGGCTCAGGAGGAGGGGTCTGATGAAGGAAGTGTGTCTGGAGCTGGGCTTTGAGAGTCTAAAGACGCCCACCATTTCCAGCTCTCTCTGATTCCTACCTGCAGCTCAAGCTACTTTGAGCTCCCCACCTTGAGTATCAAAACTCCAGGTTCACGGCCTTTAAACTCCTGTAACTGCACCAGTAACCCCCAGCTCCCCAGGCTTTGTGGGGAGCTCAGATCAAGAGTTACGGCGTTAGTACAGAGTTCTGAGGTCTCCCGATCAGGCTGGGACACCCGTTTGTAGACACCCCATTGCTGGGCTTCTGAGACACCCTAATAACCTGAGCAAGCCCCTAGTGAGCCTTCCCATTCACTGACAGATAGACTAGTGGGTTGGTGTAGAGATAAATATGTAGGTGGCTCGGTAGGTAGACGGTAGACAGATGATGCACAGGTAGATGAGTGGCAGATATATGATAGTATGACACATAGGTAGATGATGGACGGACAGATGGACGACAGGCAGATAAATAGACCGATAGACTGATACAGATAGACAGTGGATGGACGGCAGTAGGTAGGAAACAGATGAATAGGTCAGCATTGGCAGATGCTCAGGTAATTGTTGATAGAGAGACGACACAGCATAGACAATAAATAGCTGGGCAAATGATAGCTAGTGATGGGTGGACAGACAGACTGACAGACAATAGCTGCTAGGGGTACAGCCACTTGGTTCTGTCTCTCCGGAAGGACCTGGTTAGTACAGTCCCCATGTGAAGTCGGACCCCAGTGGCTACGGGGCTCAGGAGCTGGCTCCAGAGACGAGATGAAGGGATCTTTGGTGGAGTCCCTTGGACTTGTTGCATCAGGGCAAACGCATTTACTCTCCTCCCTACCCCATCCTTACACACACACACACACACACACACACACACACACACACACACACTCTCCCAACCCCGCCACACTTCCCGATTGGTTCATTCTTTCCCTAGAGCCTGCACCTTCCTTGTCCGGTTGACCCCGTGGTTCTCAGGTGGGGATAGTGACACAGAATAGTGGGCCAGCTGTCTGCCACAAGCGAGGGAAGGGTAGGACCACATGACGAGTTGGCGGGCTAGACCCACCTCTGTCTGCTGACCCAGCCTGTCCCCTCCAAACAAGCCAGGGAGGCTCCCATCTGTCGCCTGCCTGTCCCAGCCCACCCAGTGCCTGGAACAGAGATGGTTCACAGATGTCAACCATTGCAAGTAATGCCAAGCCAGGGGGCCACCCTCCGATGACCCCAAAGCGCAGACCAAAGCCTTCCCTGGGGTACTCGAAGGTGATAATGAGCCACGTTCTTGGGCGGGAGCTGAGGGAGCACCAGCTGAATCACTTCCTCTGAAGTGACTGACAGGGCTGTGCTCCCGGACCGCACGGCTTGACCATTTTCTCCATCTCAGTGAAAAGTGGGAGAGGTTGAGGGTGGGATGGGAGGGGAGGGGAGGGGAGATAAAGGTAAGGTGGAAGAGGGTGGCAGGGCGGCAGGAGTCCCAGTGTCCTTAGCTTGAGCGGGCACCGGATCTTAGAGTCTCTGTTGCCCATTGGCTCGGATGCCTCCAGGCTGCAAAGTGTGAACCAGCCAGAGGGATCACAAGAGGCCCCGCTCCCAGGGGCCTGTGTCCTTTCTTTGTCAGCTTCTCTCCTCAGCTCTGGACCATTATTGCTGAACGGGCCTGTGGTCCCTTGGGGCGTCCTGTTTCAATCCCCCACCCCCCAAAAAAAGCCAGAAATGCAGATTTTTTTTTTCATGGAAAAAAAGATTTTGAAACATTGGAAAACAATTCAAATATACTTGTAGTAGTATGTCAGTCAATCAAAACACAACTCAGGGCTGGATCTATCCTGGTTGGTATAAAATAGTGACCCTCAAACTTGAGTAGACACCCAGAGATCAGCAGAACTTAGGAACAGCCAACATGGCCCCACCTGGGGGCAGGGACCAGGGACACGATCCTGTTTCTTCTTTTTCTAAGACGAGGTCTCCTGTAGTCCAAGATGGATGGCCAAGTAACCAAGGACGACTTTGGACTTCCGGTCCTCCTGTGCTGACCTCTGGGCTGTTGGGATCACAACTCTGTGTCACTGTGCCTGGCTTTACGTAGAGATGGGGACCAAACCCAGGCTTCTTGCTGCTGGGTAAGAGGAAAGTACTCTATAGGGCGAGCCCCTTGCCCAGCCCAGAAAGTCCATTCCCAGTGGTTCCCTGGAGACAGAGGCAGGCTTGAGGGCCACACGCTGAGATTCACTGTCTCTGGTGATCGTGAGGGTCATCCAGACTCTCTGTGTTCCAGCGATGTCCTGCTGCCATCCGAGGAAGGCTCTGCTCTCCTTCCCAAGACCCCTGTGAAGGCAGCTCTTTGCATGGCCTCCTAGTGTCCACGGTCTGTCTTCAGCTCCTGTATTTAAAATAGGAGGCACGGGTGCTAATTTGGGGGCTCTTTTATTTCCTGATTACATATTCCTGTCAACATCCAGACCCAAAGCTCTGTGTGTGTTCTGTAACAAGTAGCTACTGTGCTTGTTTACCCTCTAGCTCCAGAAAGACAAAGGAAGGATAGAAAGAAAGAAAGAAATCTTCACTGCCCTTGTAGCAGCCCTGAAGGAGATAAAAAGAGAAAGGGAGAGATATTCACAGTCCATTCTGTCTGTCTTTAGCTCACAGAGAGCGAGCTGATGGAGAACTGAACTAGCATCCAACAAACCAACCCACCAACTGCCAACTGCACCCGCTCTCCTTTATATTCTAAGCAAAGTTCCCAGAAGCCCAAGCGGCATGCAATCATAAGAAAAGCTGCACAGGACAAAAAACTTCTTCAAAGCATCCTGCTACAGTGCTCTTTAGCTCCCAAGCCAGAGCCTTTCTGCTAAAGTCAAGTGCCCCTGACCTGAGGTGTTCAACAGCACCAGAGCAAAGATAAGACCCACAAGATCCATAAGATCCATAAGATCCCATAAGATCCATAAGATCTATAAGATCCTATAAGATCCATAAGATCTATAAGATCCATAAGATCCATACAAGCCCCCTGGATATCAGGGGTTCGGTGAGGTTGCTCTAATTGCCTGAAGTTTAAAACACATTTTAACTTCTTCTGACTTCTGAGAATGAGGTCCAGCCAAGCAGAGGGAAACGTGCATGCTTATGGGTACTCATAAGAGCACAAGATCTCAGCTTCAGTCACTACGGAAAGGCAGGCAAAGCAGCACAGGCAGGATCCCACCGTTTGTTTCCCTCAGTGTTGTTATTGTTGTGTGTGTGTGTGTGCGCGCGCACGCGTGCGCAAGTGTGCAAGTGTGTGCGTGCATGAGTATGCAAATGTGTGTGCATGTGTGTATATATGTGTGTGCATGTGTGCAAGTGTGCGTGTGCATGAGTGTGCGTGTATGTGTGTGCATGAGTGAGCATGTATGCGTGTGTGCGTGTGTGCATGAGTGTGCGTGTATGTGTGTGCGCACGCGTGTGTGCACATGTGTGTGACAAGATGTGTTCACCTGTCCGTGCACATGTGGAGACCAGAGTGTCTTTCTCTGTCAGTCAAGAGTAGGGTCTCTCACTGAACCTGGAGCTTGCAGTTAGGCCATGCTGGCTGTCCAGTGAGCCCCAGGACCCTCCCATCTCTACCCCCCCAGGCGGTGGAGTCACACACACACCCGCACACTGGGCTCTTATGTGGGTGCTGAGAATCCAAGCTCAGGTCCTCGTGCTCATGCTTCCTGCAACCTAGCAACTAAGCCGCACCGCCAGCCCCTCAGCTATTATTTATTTATTTACTTTATTTGATTTATGTGTATGGGTGTTTTACCTGCATGTGTGTCTATGTACCATGTGACGCCCGCAGAGGCCAGAAGAGGGCGTCAGAGCCCCGGGACTTGAGTTAAGATGGTTTTGAGAGGCGGCTCGGGTGCTGAGAATTGAACCCGGATCCTTTGGAAGAGCAGCCAGTGCTCTTCCCCAGTGAGCCATCTCTCCAGCCTTAATCAGTATTTAATCGATACCTGAGAGTTATATGTGTTTGTGAGACTCCGAACGACGGTGCCTGATGGGGACGATACGACGTGGATCCTCATCTGCACTCCGTGATGTCCAAGTGAGGCTGAGCCCGGCTCTTTCAACATTCGCCACACTTCCTGATGCAGACATTCCAAGTCCTTTCTCCACGCTCCAGAACACTCAGTGCACACTGCTGTGCAGCCGCCACCTGCGGGAGAGTATCAGAGCCTTATTTTCCGTGTCCACGCACGGCTTGGTGCCCGCTGACCAGCCTTCCTTGTCCTCCCCAACTTCTCTTCCCGAGAACCTCTGTGGTGATCTGTATCTTTCCAAACCCAGAGTCACAAGCTGACCAGACTTCATCTTCTAAGACGCACACACTAAGGAGAACACAAAGGTCTCCCCTCCTCATCTTCCCAGAGGGAGGCGATAAGGACATCTCCTATGGTCCCTCCTCCCCCACCCCTGGAAGCCAGAGAGAGGGAAAGTGACTGGTTAGTTACTTGTCCTGTTGCTGCGACAAAACCTGGCAGAGGCAACTCAAGGAAGGGTTGTTCTGACTCTCACTTTAGGGAACACAGCCCATCACAGTGGAGGGGTGAGTGAGGGCAGGGAGGGGTGAGTGAGGGCAGGGAGGAGTGAGAAGAGGACATGCAGGGGTCAGGTGAGGGCAGGGAGGGTGAGGGAGGTCAGGGAGGGATGAGATCAGGGCAGGGAGGAGTGAGGGAGGGCAGGGAGGGGTGAGGTGAAGGCAGAGAGGAGTGAGAGCAAGGAGGGATGAGTGACTGCAGGGAAGGAAGAGTGAGGGCAGGGAGGGGTGAGGCTTGGGCAGAGAGGGGTGAGTGAAGGCAGGGAGGGGTGAGGTGAGGGCAGGGTTGGATGAATGAGGCCAGGGAGGGATGAGATGAGGGCAGGGAGGGGTGAGGGAGGGCAGGGAGGGTTGAGGTGAAGGCAGGGAGGGGTGAGAAGAGGACATGCAGGGGTCAGGTGAGGGCAGGGAGGGTGAGGGAGGGCAGGGAGGGGTGAGAAGAGGACATGCAGGGGTCAAGTGAGGGCAGGGAGGGTGAGGGAGGGCAGGGAGGGGTGAGAAGAGGACATGCAGGGGTCAGGTGAGGGCAGGGAGGGTGAGGGAGGGCAGGGAGGGATGAGATCAGGGCAGGGAGGGGTGAGGGAGGTCAGGGAGGGATGAGATCAGGGCAGAGAGGGGTGAGGGAGGCAGGGAGGGTGGGGTGGCTGGATGATGCATCCGCAGTCATGAGCAGAGGGAGCTGAGTGCTTCTGTCAGCTCTCCTTTGTGGGTCCTCTCTCACTGAGCCCCTCCTGTGTTCCCAGGCTGTGCCCTCTGGTGTTTTACATCTACTGAAGTCGACTGTGAAAAGTCGCCATGGCTAAAGGCTCCTGTGGCCCAGAACTCGTGATGGTGGATCTAAACGTAACCCACAGGTTCCAACACGCTCCCATCTCCCAACTGTCTTCATGCCCTTAAAAAATCCCCAGCATTTCCTAAGATATAAACACAGGATGCTAGCCCGGCAGACGGTGTGCTGGGTCCACCCACACGGTCAGAGCTGAGGTCTCCAGAGGAGCATCACACACACATACAATGCACACACACACACACACACACACACACACACGCATACACACATACAATGCATACACACACACATACACACATACTTACACACATACACACATACACACACATACACACACACATACACACGCACATACACATGCATACACACGCACAGATACACACATACACACACATACACACATATCACACACATACATACACATACACACACAGATACACACGTACACACACATACAATGCGTACACACACACACATACACATGCATACACACGCACAGATACACACATACACACACGCATACACACACACACACACACGTGTACAGCGATGAACCAGAAGATAAGCTTGAACGTGGCTATCCATGTGCTTGTGAACACTCCTGTGGACCCTCTCTTGTTTTGCCCAAATGCCCTTTAGAATGTAGACGAGGCCCCGGCTCCAGCACGTCTTGTGCTGAGAACTAAAGGTGCGAGAGAAGAGCACAGATGAGATGCCTTTGCCCAAGAACGGCCTCTACAGAGTCAAGGCGTCCGCGTGCCCACACCATGCCCATCGTGGGCTTCTGTGGGCTGAGTTCTGCCTGCCTGAGTGAGCTCTGAGCAGGGCCACAGAGAAGCTTCCGCGGCCTCGCACTGTCTCTGGCTCATACTGGGGCCTCAGCCCCAGGCAAACCTTGAGGCACCAGTGTGGCGCCAGGCAGACAGAATGTCAGCCAGTGTGGAAGCCTGGCAGAGGCTGAGCGGAGGAGCCCTGGGCACGCACATCTACCTGACCAGTGGTTTCTTCCTGGCCCTCAGTTTACTCTACTGGGCAAGGGTACTAATGCTGTGAGGGCTCCCAGGTCACCCTCAGGACCCACCCGTGGGAACTTCATCTCAAGGCTCCCAAGAGCAAAGCTGAAACAAGAACTCTGTGCGGTTCTTTGGGGTGTGCCCTAGCAGAAAGGGGACAAGGAAATGCGACCATGCTGATTTATTAGGCAAAGAAGGCTGGAGCCTGGACTACAACACAGACATGACTCCTAGAGGCCAAGGGCAGCAGTGTCCGAGGCCATCCTGGGAGGGATGGGGCACCACGGGACAGCCCTCTGGGGAGTCGGCTCCATCCCTGGCTGACAGCACTCTGACCCACATTTACAGCAGCTGGTGCGGAAGCCTCAGCCAGGGGCTCCGGGTGGGGCGGCCCTGCAGCCTCCCTCCCGCCTCTGACCTGAGGTTTCAGTTACCCATGGCCAACCAGGGTCTGAACTGCGAGTAGCAGCTTGATGGAGCAGGGAGGGATACAGGATGTGAAGACGCAGGGAGAGAGCACAGCAAAACGGCTGTTCCTGTGTATTGCTTTCTTCCTGTCGGGCTGTTACCGCTAGTCACTGCCCGCTGTTCTTGAGTCGTAGATTAAACTTGGATCATAGGTATGTGTGTGTAAAACCCTCAGTGTCACAAGCAACATCTGGTTTCAAGTATCTGAAAAAGAAATGTCTTAGACATATCCCTGGGCTGGGGACAATGGGGAGGGTATAACCCAGCAATAAGCCATCTTGCTCGGTCGTCAGAGACATGTCTTCAATCCGGAGCTATTTCGAGGTACATCACAAAATGCTAACGGCCGCCTCGCTCCCGCAGCCTCGCCCCAGGTACCACGTTCCGATCTTACGGAGGCAGCCAGGCAGAGGTTGCTTTGCCAGGAACAGCGATGACTTCATCTGAGCGGCCACGCACTCCTCTCCTTGACCTCTCCGGCCAGGTGGCTCTTCTCAAAAGGCTGAGAAGGGTCCATCTTCCGTGGTGGAATACAGTTTCGCTTCTCCAGGAAAGTGACACGGAGCTGCAGATGGAGAAGGCAGGCAGCCTGGGCCCCAGGGGATTGATGCTCAGGAATGCAGGCTCTGGGGCCCAGCCAACCTGCTGTGTTAGTATGTGTCCCGTTGCCATGACAAATACCTGAAGCAGTGAACTTACGAAGAAGGAAGGTCTGATGAACTGGCCCCTTTGCTTTGGCCCTGTGGTGAGGCAGCCTGTCACACAGTTAAACTGCTAACCCACCCAGGACGGATTCAAGTCCCACCATCCTCTTCGAGGGTACACTGACAGTCACAGGAAGCTCTCCCACCAGGCCCCTCATAAAGTGTCCATCACCTCCTGCTAGCGCCACGGGCTGAGGGTGGCAGCTCCAGGACAGAGTTCACAGAGAGTATTCCAGGCCCGCCGCTTGCTAACTCAAAACCAGAGTCCAGCAAGACGCGGGCGTGTGCGCTGAAGCGCACCCTTCCTGGCTAGCACTGGCCCTGTGGTCTTGCACAGCCCGGATAGGATGCTCTGCACTCTTGCTGTGACTTCTCCACCTCTTGTTTGTGTCCAGTAAAAGAGTGGGTATCTGAGACATCAAGCCCAGAGACATCCTGGATATGAAAGCCAGCTTGGGATCAACAATCTGGGGGCCCCAGCCGGGCAAGTGGCTCACTGCTCAAGGGTTTCCTTCTCTGTGGGCATAATTAGCAATGGTATCATGAGATAAAGTATTGAAAGTCCCCAACATACTGCCATGCACACAGCTGACACGCAAAAACATGTCCCCGCAGTCTAACTTGATGCTACACGTGTGGCAATATTTACAAAACGTCACTGAGTCAAGCGAGTGAAAGCTGTTTGGCTCTCCATCTCCTGGGAGGCAGGCTGAATGGATGAGCAGGAGGGAGTCTGCATGCCGCCCTCTCGTCCCTGAGGTTTCTACAGCAAGTCATCAGCTGTCTACACATCTACACATGGGAAGATCCGCCCCTGCCGAGGCAGGGCATCTGTCTTGTGGTATTGACCAGGATGGATGGGTGGGTGGGTGGGTGGGTGGGTGGATGGGTGGGTGGGTGGGTGGGTGGGTGGATGGATGGGTGGGTGGGTGGATGGGTGGGTGGGTGGATGGATGGGTGGGTGGGTGGATGGATGGGTGGGTGGGTGGGTGGATGGATGGGTGGATGGGGGTGGATGGGTGGATGGATGGGTGGATGGGTGGGTGGGTGGTGGATGGGTGGATGGATGGGTGGATGGGTGGATGGATGGGTGGATGGGTGGATGGGGAGGGAGGGAGGGAGATGGGTGAGGTCAGAGGTCACATAGCCTTAGCATTTGGCACACACAGGCTGCAGCCTTCCAGACTTCAAAGTAATGAACTGATGCTCAGCTCTGAAAGCTATCTTATTATAGAGATTTTAATTTTCTTTCAATTGCTTGAAAACATTTAACAGCCAGGAGGATTGGAGTAAAAGAGAGCTGAACTTCTGGACTCATTTTTAAAAGTGACATCACTTAAACCCCTTCTTGCCTGGCATCTGTTGGCTAGGCCCCAGGCAGCTGCTGTCTTTGGCAGGGACCACACTGTTCATTTTGCCACAGACCATACCACGCCCTCTTGTCCAGCATCACCTGTGAGCATGCCCTGTTTGGCCACAGCCCACCTCTCTGTTACTTCTCCTTGACTGACACTTCATAAGTAGGAGGTAGCCCCCTCTCCAGGTCTGATGTTACCATTTCTCAGGAGGTCTTAGAGCAAGCAGTGTGAGCATGATCTCCACGTTTCATGCTTCCAATGACCCCAAGGCAGATGTCGTGAGTCCCGTTCTATATGTGAGCCAAGGGATATTCAGAGAAGTCCACGTGTTTTCCATGATCACAGGAAGCCAGTGGCAAAGCCAGGGCTGAAGCATGGAACTAGCCAAAGCTAGTGTTCCAAGCATTTGGGCTGAGTGCCTGTGAGGGCTTCAGGAGGGAGAACACCCAGCAAAAAGACTGTAAGAGCCAGATGCTGGGAGGGTGGGGCATGACAGTGTCTTCTGGATGTGCCTGAGACTCACTGTCTTTGCTCCAGGTGGGTCATGCGCTCACGTGTGAAGCAATCACCACGGGTAGAGGGATGGGGTATGGAGCTGGAGCGGTGTATCTGTCCATCCATAACGAAAGCCTTGGTAAGGAGAGGTGGATGGGTTCTCTAAAGTGGGGAGGCACTGTTGGCTGGAGAAGTGGAGTGTGGGCGCTGGGGAGGAGCCCACAAGTGTGTCCTGCAAGTGTTCCCTCATTTGCAGCCACCGTGTTGGCTGCTAGAGACTGAAAGCTGAACAAAGCTCCACCCATGGCCGAGCAGGCCAATGGCCTTCGGGAATTCCCTCCAGTGCTGCAGCCAAAGGACTCTTCCCCCATCTTTTCGAAGTCTCCCCAAGGTGAGCAGCTAGTGGGAAGCCTTCTTACGCGTTACGTTACGTAAGAGGATGAGTGTCTGGTCCGTGGATGACATAAACACGCTCTGAACTGCGCCTGGGTCCTAAAACAACCTCAGACAGGAATCCCCGGCCATGGCGCTGTCTCGAGCCCAGATCCAAAGACTCTGAGGACTAAAGTCAGGGACTGGGTTAGTAGGGAGGTAGGGGGTACAGAGCGGCCAAGGAGCAGCTGTCACGTGGGCACGGAGCCAGATGAGTCAGCTGTGTTGTTGGCAATAAACTTCTCAGAAGCATTTGGCATGACTTAGCGAAGTCCAGTGAAATCAGGAACTCTGTCCTTCCTCACCCATCTGAAGGAGCACCCAACCACCTCCACGTTGGCCATGCCCCAAGTGTTTGCGGGTAGTCCTCCTGTTCCCAGCCCTAGTGGGGCAGAGCAACATGAGGGCATCAGAGTGGAAGGATATTTGGTGGATTGTGGTTAAAATACCTCGCATCGCAAATGTGACTAATGCAGGGAGCCTCAGGAGCCCTCTGTTCCCACGGGCACCCGGAGGGAGGAGACCTCCAGCCTCATTCCTGTAGTTCCTGTGTAGTTCCCGCGTAGTTCCCCAGGGATACACAACCTGACTGGACATGGCCCAAACTAAGGGACTTCAGTGTCACAGGAAATCAAGCCTGGGGCTGAGAGAGATGCATGCCCTCGTGTCTTGGGTTCGCCAGGCATCTGGGCCCTTTCTCCCTAACCCCCCGCCCCTCTCCCTTGTCTTTCTATGTGCTGTGATTTCATTGTGTTCTTCAAAAATTCATGTGTGTGTGTGTCTGTGTGTCTGTCGTCTGTCTGTGTCTCTGTATTTGTGTCTGTGTGTCTGTCTATGTGTAAATGTGTCTGTGTGTCTCTGTCTATCTCTCTGTGTGTTCTCTCTGTGTGTTTCTCTGTGTATCTCTGTCTCTCTCTCTTTCTCGTGTGTGTGTGTGTGTGTGTGTGTGTGTGTGTGTGTGTATGTGTGTGATGTTGCTCATAAAACTTGGATGAGACTATGGGAGAGGAAGAAGATTTTGAGGACTGGTTGGACGGCCGGGAAGGAGGAAAAGGAGGCGGAAGAGGACATAGTGACAGAATACATGTGGCACAGGGAAGGCTGGCTCGTAGGGAGGAGAAGTAGGGGGTGGGAGGGGTCAGGGCAGGCGATGGAGCAAGAGCATCAACCAGTATGTGTGACAATTCCGTAAGGAAACCCAGTACTGTGTACCCGGGTCTAAACAATGAAAACCATCAAAACTAATCTTCAAAAAGGTCATGTATCACAAACTGAATCCCCAAACGCACACTTGGCTTTTGGGGGCGGGTGCTTTGTGAGGTAATTACACAAGGTCGTAAGGGTGAGGCCCTGTGATAGGGTTAGTGGCTGTACAGGAAGACACACTGACCTGTGTTTGTAGCCTGTGTCAAGAACCAAGAATTGGAAGAGGCAGGCAAAGTCCATGTACTGTGAGGATGAACCCACTGTCCAATTTATTGAGGAAGATATGTAAACAGACTATGTCAACCTTGGGGAAATCGGGACTCCTTAAGCATTTACCAAGTACTTACTATGCCAGGATGAGACCCATGCCAACTCCATTTTATATACATATATATATATATATATATATATATATATATATATATATACACACACACACACACACATTTGAATAAGCAACATAAACTCTACCACACCCGCACGTTCCAGTGAGCAGTCCTATTTATTAACTCTGATGTGCTGTCACCCATCACAAGGGCAGATGCTCTCTAGCACCTGAACTTCCCCAGCTGTTACTCTGACCCATTGGCAGCAATTTCCACTTCTCTGAAACGCCGAGGGAAGCCAAACTCTCCAGCCTTTCCAGGAGATGGCCAGGTCTACACACACACCCTGGAGTTGACACTTGACTCATTTGTTCAAAATTCCTTCTCTCCGTCCCCTCGTGCTGGCAAGGCCGCGTCCTGTGGACTGCAGCTGTCACGGGGAGAGAGAAAGTGGGAAGCTCTTCTGTGGCCCTGAGCGGCAGGCTGCGGGAGAGCTGGCGACAGGAGAAAGGATATGTTTCTGGGTGGATAAAGCTCCTCTTATTCCAGTTTTACACAAAATCCCTGCGGCTAAGGCTTCAGGCTTCCTTCAGGAAATGCCCAGGCGTGGTCAGTACCGGTGCGGGCAAACAATGAAGTCCATTCTGAGACGTCTGTCAGAGCCAAGGACAAGCTTTAGGGGTGCAATATCACCATCCATGTTGGGAAGATGAGGGCTCCTAGAGACCTCCTGGCTCAGCTTTCCCTGCACTGTTGCTTCACAGAGCTCTACTTCATTCTCCCAGCATGCCTCGCTTGTTAGACGCTCCTTAAGCCGGTGGCTGCTTTTTTTCTGACCTAGGGCATCAGGGATGTACACTGCATTTCTCTGTGTGTGTGTGTGTGAAGCAGGGAAGCCAGGCGATCCCTCCATGTTTTCCAGGGGACAAAGGGGCTTTGTGGGTATCCAGCTGTACTCAAGAATACAGGACAGGTTCCCTCAGCCTCTGCAGTTACTGACATCTCGGGCCAGATAATTTTTCTGTTGTGGGAGTGATCATGTGCACTGGTGCATTGTGGGACATTAAGCAGCATCTCTACCCTCCACCCATTTAATGCCAATAGCAACCCCCACCCACCAAGCTGTGCTGTGCCAAATATCCCTGGGGTATGATTGACGGATTTACCAAGACAAATTACTTAAATTTGAATTTCATATGATTGTTTTATTACTATAAAGTGTGCCCATTGTAAGATTTGACACACTTTACTAAGAATTTTCTGATTGTTGGAACCTGTCGTCCTGTGGTAGAGCCTTGCCTGGCATATATATATGTTCTAAAATTGAAATGTAACCCAGAAACTGAAGTTTTCTGCTAACCTTTCGAGGTTGGGGATGCGCCTCAAGCAAGAACCACTGACCTGTGGTGAAGAGTTCTGGATGCTCTTGCAGAGGACCAGAGCTTAATTCCCAACACCCGCATGTGGTTCTCAACTACCTGTAGCTCCAGTTCCAGGGAATCTGGTGCCATCTTCTGGCCTCTGAGGGCCCTGCGCTCATGTGGACATACACGCACATACACAGGACTTAACACATAAAAACAAATCTACAAAACAAAGTAAACCAGACCTGCTAACCTGGGGTGGCCAGCCATCACTGCTTCCCGAGGACTTTCCTGGCTCAGGTCTTTAGACTCCAGGCACTGGGGGAACTCAGCAATCTTGCAGGCTGCAACCTTACAGGCTTCTCCAACCTTTCGATACTGTGACAGGGGTTACGGCCACGGAGTTCACATTCCACACAGCACAGATGAGTCACCAAAAGAATCGCAATTGTCTTAGGTAAGTTTACTTTTGCCTTGGGCTGCACTCATAGTGATCTTGAGGGCCCTGTGTCCCTGGGGCCTCAGCTTGGGCAGAAAGAGGGTCTCCTCTCAATCATTTGTGCTTCCTTCAACCTACACTTCCTGACAGGTGGGTGGTCACCCCTGGGGGAGGGTAGAGAGACCCCACTTGGAGACAAGAAGGGATCTCTGAGACCTGGCTTGTTGAATTGTTGATTTTCCATCACAGACAAAGCACTGCCAATAGTGGTTGGTGCCCGTCTGCAGAGCAACCTGTTGATTTTGACCATCTAGGCAGATTCTTTTTTTCCGGAACAAACCGTCCACATGCCAGGGGTCCATCTAAATAACCTGAAACCCAAAGCTAACGGGGCTTCCTTACCAACAGGAGATTGCATCCCCGCTTTGATTTTCCTACAATCTTCTGATGGATTTTCCGTGGATCGTCATTGTCTTAATTCAGACCCGCTTTGCCTGTGCCACCCCTGCACCTAGAGCTGTTAGCCGCAACAGGTTCCGCCCCACCCCCACCACCCTGTCATCAAGGGAGGCAGGTAAATGGAGGTATGTCAGACAGTCCCTCCTCTCTTGTTTGTCTACTGCCTCCTACAGTATTCGTCTGGCACAAGACCCCGCACCCAACTTGGAAGGTTATTTCACAGAACATGGGTTTTAGGCACAGTGAGAAGGACACCTAACTGCTGCTGTCTGACATGGGGCTGGCGGGTGGTATGTGGAGTGAGGGTGAGGGTGAGGATGTCTCCATGAACTTGGAAGTGAGATTGTGTTCAAGATCATCTTACACACGATGGCCGGGAGGGACTTGGTAAGTGTTTAACTGAAGATTCTGGGAATGCCCCATAATTCCCAGTAAGGTGTCTGAGAGTCTCCAGGCAAGCCGAGGTGAACACTGTGGCATGCTAAAGCCACCCCATGGCAGCTCACCAAAGCCTCTGTATCCTAACCAGGGTGTACCGAAGAGTTTGATGGATTCTCTTGCAGGGTGGGGGAAGCACGGAGGTGTCATGGCAAAGGGAAGATGGAGAAGACGGGACAGAAAAGGACAAAGACCCGGAAATATTATCTAGATCACATTTCTGGTCTTTCTGAGGGGATGGATTCAAGCTACTGCAGGGACCGCTGAACTCCTGCGTGTGGATCAGAGGGAGCAGGGTTTCCGTTCCTTTTTTGGAAGAGATGTCACTGCGTCTGCTAGCACTTCACTGATTTCAAAATTAGAGGTCAATGACCCTTTTCTCTGGCTTCAGTTATTTTGTGTTTGCCACCTCAATCATGGAGGCCAGAGGCCACTCACGGTCATTTGCCCCAGGTCCCCAGTGTTCTAAGAGAACCTTTGACCCCTTGTCTAAGACCCCTGGGGCTAGAGACCCCTGGGGTTAGAGACCCCTGGTGCTAGAGACCCCTGGGGCTAGAGACCCCTGGGGTTAGAGACCCCTGGGGCTAGAGACCCCTGGGGCTAGAGACCCCTGGGGCTAGAGACCCCTGGGGCTAGAGAGCTCAGAATGTGTTTTGGAAGGGTAATTGGTACATGGAGCACATCCTATGTAAGGCCCTCGGGCCCAGAGAGGTCTTAAACAATGGATTTGTATTTAGGAGCAGTAAGCGTGTGTAGCCCACCATGCAATGAGCAGCAGCTCTGGACAGCCTCTCTCCAGCTCTGGTAAATGACATCAGCAAGGTCAGGAAACGTCTCTCCGATCACAGCCAACTTCTGGTTTTCAAAGTTCGTATTAGTTTCTTTTCTCATTGCTGGGACAAAATACCTTACAAGAGGCAACAGAGGGGAAGCGGATTCACGTCGGCTCACAGCTCGGGAGCTGACGTCTGTTGTGGTGAGGAAGGCATGGCGGCAGGGTGTGAAGCAGCAGGCCATGGGCACCCACAGGCAGGGATGGGGAGAGAGCGCATCTGGGCTGCACTGACTTCCCTGTTTGTTCGCCCCCTCCTCCTCCTGATGGAGTCTGAAGTCCCAGCTGTAGCTTGAGTGAGGAGCATGCCCCACTAGCTCATGTCCTTGAGCTTGGTTCCCCCTTGGGCATTGTTTGGGAAGGTTATGGAGTCTTTAGGAGACGGAGGCCCCTGGAGGAAGTCACAGACTGAGGTTTTAGCCTCACCCCACTTTATGCTTCCTGCACAAATGAAAATGTGACCAGCCAGCTTCCTGCTCTGCTGCCATGCTCTCTGCCTGTCCTCACACTGCCCCTCTCTCCCCTCTCCGGAACCATAAGCCAGGATAAACCCTTTTTCCCTCGATTGTTTAAGGGGAGGGTGTTCTACTACAGCAACGGAAAGAAAACTAGGGGTTTTTATTGATACCTAAGCTCCTCAGGTGTTCTACTGATAGCACGTGCAGATCGTGAGCAATCAAACCTCTTCTACAGCCAACACCTGCAGACCATACAAAGGTGCGCGGAGTGAGGACACCCACACTTGTGAGACTTTCCATCTCAGTCAACCTGACCTAGGCCCGGGGTTGGCTCTTCCGTGACTCTAGAGCCTCTCAAATTGACAATCAATATTAATCATCACAGAGCTGCTGAATCTTGACATTATGGATGCAGGATTACGCCCTCTAGAGATGTACTTCCCCATCAGAGCACTCACATTTGGAATGAGAGTGAACTCTAACCCCGCCCCGAGTGTGAACCTAACCCCCGCCCCGAGTGTGAACCCTAACCCCGCCCCGAGTGTGAACCCTAGCCCCGAGAGTGTGAACCCTAACCCCACCCCCGAGTGTGAACCCTAGCCCCGAGTGTGAACCCTAACCCCCACCCCGAGTGTGATCCCTAACCCCCGCCCCGAGTGTGAGCCCTAACCCCGCCCTGAGTGTGAACCCTAACCCCGTTCCCGAGTGTGAGTCCTCACCGTCTGCCTTTTATAAAAGTCAAGATGGTGTTGCAGACATTTAATTTCAGTGATGTTTAAAATGGTTGTTTTTGTGCACTGCTGGGTAAAGGGCTGCCTAGGCCTAGGCATTTTGTATGGTCTGCAGGTGTTGGCTGTAGAAGTGTTTGATTGCTCACGATCTGCACGTGCTATCAGTAGAACACCTGAGAAGCGTAGGTATCAATAAAAACCCCTGAGATGAGAGGCTCAGGCTTCACTGTCCAAGATGGCACTTGCCACAATAGTGGGTCCCTCTGCTGAGGCCTGGCAGGGTTTGCACCTAGGAATATTCCCAGGTGTCTTCTTGCTGAGCTGCCACAGTAGGTGAACTGCTACAAGATGGGTTGAGGGCAGCTTTGAGAACCCTAAAAGCCTAAGACTGGCTTTGAAGTCGTAGGAATGATAGCCTAGAATGGCTAGGAACTGAGCATCAGCTGGGACAGCCAGCACGGAGGACCCAGGGAAGCTCCCCACTCAGTCAGGGCAGAGGTCAGAAGAGAAGTCTCAGCCTGGATGCAGAGAGGACCGAGAACTGGCCAGTCTCGTTGGGACTGAGCTATGTACAGGAGCAGGTAAAAGGTGGATCCGTCACCATCGCCTCAGATTTGGTTGTCAGTTTAGCTGAGGGCAGACTGGAAGAGAGTTTCTTTCCCCTGACTTCATCTAAGTGGGTATCCAGGAGATTCACTTTCCCACATGCTGCGACCCCTCATCCATCAGTTTCTCCAAAGCCATGTGTTGGGTCTGCCTGTCGCCTCCCACAGCAGAGTGACTTCAGAAAGCAGAAAGGTGCTCTCAGCCCTTAGTTCCTACATCCTTCGGGCGGATCTGGCAAAGCAGAGTCTGGCCAAGTGGGCCTCCATAAGGGAACAGGGAGGCTCAGGACAGGGTCTTGTTACCTGGCAGTCCCCCAATATCTGGACTTTGCACAGTGGGTGGGGTTCCGCCTGCAAAAAGACTTGGATCATGTGTCTCGCCTGAGTTTCGTCGAAAAGCATGGCACAGTTGAGCTGAATGCAAGTCCCTGGGAGTGTGCCCAAGAGTCCAGAACAGCGCAAATGTCACAAAATGTGGAGACTTCTTATGGAAGATGCCATGCTAGGCGCCTGACACACAGGACCCTGCCGGACTGTAACAACCACGTAAAGAAGTTCGGTACTGTGCCGTGGCTTTTGGCCTATCCTTGACTCAAACTACCTGTGGTGGAGAGCTTCCTCTGTGGACAGCAACTCTTGTGGTTCGCTTGTCTCTCTCTCTGCTTTAGAGACTCCAGCCCTGTGAAGGGCAAAGCAAGTAAGCCCCACTTCCCGATAAACTTCCACGAACTTCCGTGGCCTAGTTCCCCCAAGAGTATCTGGGTAAATGTTCCTGCACTCTTCCCTTTAGAACAGTCCCGGAAGCGTCTGTCTGCCCATCTTGGAGGTACAGAGCAGGGGTCCCTTGGCCGGCAGCAGTAGCCCACACAACGCACCCTCCAGTGACTGCTTTCCTCTTCCCATTTATCCTCCCTGCTCCCTGGCTTCTGCTTCCTGAGATCCCTTTCCAAACAGGATGCTGCAACTGAAGCTGTGCCCAGGGAGATCCAGGCCAGAAAGAGAGCTCGGCCCCTGTGAGCCCACCTTACAGCTGATCGGCCAATGGTGATCACTCAAGGTTGACCAGATGACTTACCGAACCTGAAGTTGGAATGGAAGGAAAATAATATGAGTCAATTAAAAATTTAGAGTTTTCTGGACTGGGAAGTTGGCTCAGATGGTAAGAGTGCCTAGTGCACCATCATGAGATCATGGGTCAGACCCCAGCACCCACATAAGAAGCTGGGCATGACCACATCTCGGGGGAGCAAGAGAGGGAAAGAAGGTACCCAACCTCCTTCTCTGGCCTCTGTGTACATGCACCCACACACAACTGTGCATGCACACATACACACAAATGAACATGCACATATACTAAAGAAAGAAATGGATGAAGGTAGGGAGGGAGGGGGAAGGGAGGAAGGAGGAAGGAAGGAAGGAAGGAAGGAAGGAAGGAAGGAAGGAAGGAAAGAAAGAAGGAAACATTTTCTCAGAAGAAGGCAGAGCAGAGAGGATGTCATGGCTAGCTGTTCCCACGCCCTGGCCCTGACAGCTGACATCCCTACATGGATGGTCTACGCATGCCCAGGGCAGCATGGCCGTAGCTTCACAAGACAATGGAGATTCTTGGGGCACAAGCAGCGCTGTAGCTTTCTCTCACCACACACGGCCAAGTGAGCAAACTCCTCTGTTCACAGGGCACATAGTAGGGTTGCTTTCAGCCAGTGGATACAGGGCCACACTGAGCTGAGACATCCACACCTTGGAGGCCTTTTCTGGGAGAAGGACCAGTTCGTCCTGGAAGGTGTCGGGCCTGGGTTGATGGCAGAGACCGAGTGCCACAAACGACTCAGCTAGCAGGTGGGGTGTCTTTAGTCCCGTCGAGCGTGGCTACAGGAGACCGCCCTCCCACCAGAGTGTCCACCGTGGAGCATCTCACGATGGCCATCAGCTCCTGTAGCAAGCCCGGGGTAGCCAGAGCAAGGTGACAGTGTGGTGGGCTCCAGAACTCCTGACTCACAAGCCCGTCTGAGCTGCGCCCGGAGACTTCCAAAAATACCTTGTAATGGAGTTTTCAGAAGATCATGTTGACAATACTCGTGATCTCATCTGTTCCTGCACAGGACGAGGCCTACGGAGATCGGGTTACATAATATTCTAAATTTTAAAAATACACCAGTGTCTCAGCTCCTTTACCTGTTGCTGTGACGGAATCCCGACGAAAACTGGAGGAAGGAGGGTTTATTTGGTTCACAGTTTGAGGTACAGCCCACCACGGTGAGAAGTCGCAGCCGCAGGATTGTGAGGCTGCGGGTCTCGTTGCTCCCCAGGCAGGAGAGAGGCAAACGCTGGCTCTCAGCGGGCTTTCCCTTTTCGATACAGTCCAGGACCTCAGCTCACAGGATGGAGCCTCTCACGTTCAGGCTGGGTCTGCCCACCTCAGCTAACTAGAAACGCCCTCACGGACACTCCCAGCCCGCGTCTTCCAGGTGAATCTAGATCCTGACTGTCCTCATTCCTGGACATGTCAGGATCCCAGCAGTCAGGCTGCTGGTGCTCGGGTCTCTGCCCTGCACCCCTGGGGTGTGGCATGCACGTGTCTATTGCGTAGCTACCTCACTGTAAAGAGCCAGCGTGCTGGGATGCTTGCCCGGAGGTTTCAGTGAGACACTGTCCTGTAGTCTCATTGTAGACAGGAAGGATTGAAACCTGACAGACAGAGCATTGTTGCTCTGAGCAAACCCCAGCTCCTCGGTCCTCAGCTGAGGCTACTGTAGCAAGTGCTGACCACGCTGCTTGGCCGTCCACTGTCTGAACGCTGACCACGCTGCTTGGCCGTCCACTGTCTGAACGCTGACCACGCTGCTTGGCCGTCCACTGTCTGAACGCCATTTCTACTTGACAAGCTCTGTTTTATTTATTGCATTTTCAAACACAAGTTATGTCTTCAATTTACTTAAAATTTCCTTTCATTTTATGTTGTATGTGTGGGTGTTTTGCCTGAATGTATGTCTGTGAACCATGTGTATACCAGCTCTCGGAGTCCCGTCAGAGCTCCTGGAGCTGGAGTTACGTGAGCGCTGGGAACTGGACCCACGTCCTCTGGAAGAGCAGCTACGTCTCCAGCCCAAGTTCTGTATTTATATACCTTCATTGTTTTTTGGTGCCTCTTCCTATGAAAGACCCCCAACATAGCAGGATCTGGGTTCCCAGAAGCCTTTGCAACCTGGGCAGAGGCTGAAGTTGGACCACCAACTCTGAGCCACATTGGGTGTGGCTCAGGATACAGTCATAGAACTGACAGACCTCCCCCACTTCTCCCATTCAGTTCCTATCACAGAGATGGTGGCAGTGGCACCCAAGGTTCAGTGACCTAAGCAGGGGAAGTTTCTCCAGGCCCCATGTCATGTGACTCTGGGCATTGCTCCTGGACACCTGGCTTCTCACGCTGCTAACTAAGAGCCGGAGCAGACGCAGCTACATTGCCGTCGGCTACATCGCCGAGCAGGTGAGTCATAGCCTCCACCTGTGAGCTCTCCGGGAGCCCCCACGAGCCTGGGCTTCCTGAAGCCAGGCCGAGCCAGGACTCATGAGGCTCCCGCCACTTTCAGGTGCTTCTCCTAACACAGTCTCCGCCCAGTTGCCTTGCTACTGCGAGGCTTTGAGGGTACAGATGGGAAACCACACCCCTCCTTCATCAGCTCCTGAGAGCCTTCGAAACATGAAAGGCAGGCTAGGGAGGTGGCTTTATAGGTGAATCACCTACTATGGGAATGTGAGGAACTAAGTTCAAGTCCCCAGGATGGGGAACTGATGTAAAGCCAGACTTGTGGTCTTAAATCCTAGCGATCCCGAGGGGAGGTGGGGAGGGACCAGAGGCAGCAGCGCCCCCAAAACTCACAGGCCAGCTAGCCTGGTAACAGTGCATGAACAAGAGACCTGTCTCCAGGGAGAAGGCAAGAACTGACACCTGAGGTTGTCCTCTGACCTCCCACACACAGCATGGGAGGTTCATACTCGTATGAACAGGCACACACGCACATACACATAGAGTAAGAAATAACACGGAGGGCATTAAATGTGCCCACGGTCTGTTCTGACTGTTTCCCAGCCACCATCGCCAACTGAGGCCCACCTGTATAGATGGGCCACTCGGACTGATTGCACCTCGCTAGTCATGCTGCGGTCCACTTACCCATCGGTCGAGAGAGACTCAGAAGTCACCTCTTCTTCCAGGAAGCCTTCCCTTCCCCACACAGGAAAGAACTCAGAGTTTTATAGGCATTATGTTCATCAACAAAAAAAAAAATTCAATTGCTAATTAATAATTATCCTTGCAGATCTGTCCCTCGATTCTCTGGTGCTGAGGGCTGCGTTGTTTCTAGCCAGGCCATGAAACCTTGGCTGGATGCCTGCTGGACTGCTGAAGGGGTAATGTGACAGTTGGGTTTGTTTGTTAGTGTCAACTTGACACAAGCTGGAATCTTCTGGGAAAAGGGCAACCGGGGAAGCCTATGGGGAACTTTACTGATTGATGGTTGATGTAGGAAGGCCCAGCCCACTGTGGGTGGTGCCATTCCCTAGGCAGGTGGTTCTGGTTTAAGAAAGCAGGCTGAGCAAGTCATGAAGAACAGGCCAGCAAGCAGTGTTCTTCCACTGGCCTCTGCTTCAGCTCCTAACTTGAGTTCCTGCCCTAGCGTCCCTTGAGGATGGACTATGAACCATAAGGCAAATAAACTCTCTTGTCCTCAAGTTACTTTGGTCAGAGTATTCTATCATAGCAACTAAAATGAAACTAATGCAAGTTGTTACCTAGAGTCTCTTCCTCCCATTCCCCTACCAGCGGTGTGTAAGGATCCTGGCAGTATATAAGGGTCTCTGGCAGTGTGTAAGGTCCCCAGCAATGTGTAAGAATCCCAGCAGTGTAGTAAGAATCCTCATCAGTGTGTAAGAGTCCCAGAAATATGTCAGGGTCCCCAGCAGTGTGTAAGGATCCTGGCGGTGTGGTAAGAATCCCCAGCAGTGTATAAGTGACCCCAGCAGTGTGTAAGAATCCCGGCAGTGTAGTAAGAATCCCCAGCAGTGTGTAAGGGTCCCCAGAAGTATGTCAGGGTCCCCAGAAGTGTGTCAAGCTCCCCGGTAGTATATCAGGTCCCCAGCAGTGTGTAAGAATCCTCAACAGTGTGTAAGGATCCCCAGCAGTGTGTAAGGGTCCCCAACAGTGTGTAAGAATCCCTGGCAGTGTGTCAAGGTCCCCAGCAGTTGTAAGGATCCCCAGCAGTGTGCAAGAATCTCCAGCAGTGTGTAAGGGTCCCCAGCAATGTGTAAGAATACCTGGTAGTGTGTAAGAGTCTCCAGAAGTGTGTCAGGGTCCCTGGAAGTATGTCAGGGCACCCAGCAGTGTGTCAGGGTCCCCAGTAGTATGTCAGGGTTCCCAGAAGTGTGTAAGAATCCCTAGCAATGTGTCAGGGTCCCCAGAAGTGTGTCAGAGTCCCCAGCAGTGTGTCAGGGTCCCCAGCAGTGTGTAAGAATCCCTAGCAGTGTGTCAGGGTCCCCAGAAGTGTGTCAGAGTTCTCAGCAATGTGTAAGGGTCCCGGCAGTGTGTAAGAGTCCCCAGAAGTGTGTAATCTATTGGGTATAAAGCTTGCAGAGACTTTCTCCCACTCTCTTGTCTGTCCAATTCAGTTGTTCCTTTGGCTATAGGCAAACTTTTTAATTCTATGGAATCCTATTTATCAATTCTTGCTATTATTTTCTGAGCTACCGGAGTCCTTCTCAGAAAGCCCCTGCCAACACCTGTGTCTTGAAGTGTTTGCCCTAATACAGCGGGAGAGACATGGGAAGAGGTTATCCCTTCAGTCTCCTGTCCATTGCACCGAGTGTTTCCTGTCTGTTGACGAGGCTGCCGTTTCTTCATGGTTGGCTTTAGCATCATCTAGTTTCCTTTTTGCTACTGTGATAAAACACTGACCAAAAACAACTTGTGGGAGAAAAGGGTTTATTTCACTTACAGTTACAATCCTTCGTAAGAGGAAGCCAAGGCAGGAACTCAAGCAGGGCAGGAACCTGGAGGCAGGAACTGAAGCAGAGGCCATGGAGGATGCTGCTTACTGGCTTGCTCCCCATGGCTTGCTCAGCCAGCTTTCTGATACAACCCCAGGCCGCCTGCCCTGGGATGGCAGCACCCACAGTGGGCTGGGCCCTCCCCCATCAGTTAGCAATCAAGAAAATGCCCACAGAGACGTGGCCACCGGCCAATGTGACGGAGGCAGTTCACCAACAGAGGCACCCTCATCCTGGGTGATTCTGGTTTGTGTTAGATTGACAAAACCACTCAGCCCAGGAATCTTTGTAAAACCAGGCAGTCATGTTTCATGGGGTTGTGTCTGGGTGTCCATTTCCCTCTGTCCTGCCCCACGTGTCTGGGTGTCCATTTCCCTCTGTCCTGCCCCATGGGGTTGTGTCTGCGTGTCCATTTCCCTCTGTCCTGCCCCATGGGGTTGTGTCTGGGTGTCCATTTCCCTCTGTCCTGCCCCACGTGTCTGGGTGTCTATTTCAGTGCTGATGCTGGGTTGTTTGTTACTACGGCTCTGCGGTGTGACTTGGGAGCCAGTGTAGTAACACCTCTGGCAGTGTTCTTTTTGCTTAGGATTCTTTTGGCATTTGGGGCCGTCTGTAGTTACCTGTGAATTTTAGCATTTTCTTTTCACGTTGATGAAGAACGTCTTTGGGATTGTGGAGAACTTGTGAATCGCTTTAGTAATATGGCCACTCCACCTTTGAGCAGAGTAATTGTGACTGTGGATTGTAGTTGCTAGCTGCTGTGTGGGTTCAGCAAGGAAGACACAGAGGCATTTTCATATGTGCAAACTCTGCCAGACCTCAGCAGAGAGGACCGCCATCCTGGCCAGTGCCGTCCTGGACAGTAGAACCCCGAGCATCTGAGCGCAGGTGTTTTTATTGATCCAGAATTCTTCAGGTGTTCTACCGATAGCACGTGCGGATCATGTGCAATCAAATGTCCCCCACAGAAACCCAACACCTGCAAACCACACAAAAATGGGAAGACCTAGGCAGCCCCTCCCCAACCGTGCACAAAATGATTATTTTAAACTACTAAAAATAAAGTTCCACAACAGTGGATCGGTTCTACCCGGAGTTGACGTGGTGAGCTGGTAGCTCACATTGTTCCACTACTCACGGAAGTAGTGGAAACCTACCCGTGCACCTCTCTGGATCCTCCTACATACAGTGCAAATGACCCTGCCAGCTGGTGCTCCCCAAGCCATGTGGGATGCTCATCCCACGTGGGATGCCACGTGGTATCAAGCTTTCCTACAGTCCTCGAGGGAGGCCAAGTGTGCATGTGATAGGAGTTATGTTTCCCAGGAGAGGGTGCCAGGGCTCTGGGGATTCTCCCTGCTTACCAGATCAGATGGCCCATCTCGTCTTCTAAGGGTTCCTGGTCCAGCGTGTCTCTGGACACAGATCCAGCTCTGTAATTTCTAAGGAAAACAGGTTAAACCAGAAAAAGAAGACACCAACACCCTGCACCCAGCGCCCTGCGCGGTGTGTACAGGAGAGGCAGGCAGAACACGTTTGATGGTCTCCTGATGGCGACTAGGGCTTTTGCTTTGAATCAGCTTTAGATAAACTGTCCCTGTCCTCATCGACCCTCCCTTCTCACTACGCCGAACACCATCATCCCCGTGTACAAGTCCCAAAGTCTCCGTTTATCCCACTCAGATACAGTCCCACTGTCTACCCCCTGCCTGCCTCTTCCCCATCTCTCTTGCAGGAAGTGAAGTAAGAGCCCTGGAGACATGGGGTTAGGCAGGCTGTGTCTGTCACATGACAGGTTGTTCCAAGCTTCAGCCTTTTCATCCACAGAATGGAATCCGTGATACCCAATGACAGCACTGAGGTGGCTATTCCAGTACCGAAAAGCACATCCATGAGAGTTGACTCTTTAAGTCGACCCTGGCAATCCGTCAGCCAGAGGCTCACGGTAACAGTAGTAGCCCTGGAGGAGTGAGCACCAGGAATAGAGGAGAGAGAGAGGAGTTGGTGGATAGGTAAAAATGTCAGGAATGAGAAGCGATTGAATCGTTCACTGCAACAATAATTCTCCCAGGTTTGGAGAAAAGGTCCCCGGGCCACACCTGTCATAAAGCATGAAGAAATGATCAGTTAGCGTCAAAGCAGCCAATCCCTTCCTGGCTGAGTGTTTCAATCATAACCGAGATCAATACTGGACTACAGATGTTGCAGCTGCCCTTTGTCCAAAGGCTCCCGGGGCAGCGGAGACTGAGTGCAAAACATCCGACTCATACTGACTCCTGAGTAGCGCCTGGTGCGCCGGGCATCAAGGACCAAAACGACGCATCGGTGAATCACACCCCCATTAGTAATGCGTCCACTCGGTGATGCTGCGTAACCAAACCACAGACTCCATTTGGGATGCAGTGGTGTCCTCATGCAGGCCCTACACTGGGGGGGGGGGGGCACAGGAGGGAGGGGTGCTGGTTTGAAGCCAGACACAGTGAGCTGGAAACGCAGTAAGTCCCAGGCAGCCTCTTGTTGAGACCACCTTCAAATGAGACAGCTGAGGAACCGGCGGGGCTGGCCATTCCCGGTCTGTAGTGCCCGACTCCAGGCTCACGAAGCCAATGGTGTGCAAAACTAAATCTGCTGTTATTTGTCTTTTCCCACCGGTCTCTCTCTGTCTGAATCCTGATGTTTCTGTTTCTCCAACGCTCTTCACTGGGCGCATCTGTGTGCTCAACCCCTGGTCTTTCCGTTTCCACTCCTGCCTCATCTTCTATCCTCCTCCTTGGGAACAGGGCCAGTGTTTGTGTCTAGGGAAAATTCTAGGCTCTTATACTGCTCCCCAGAAGTCAGCGGGCATGAGGAATATTATGGGAACTAATGACAGAGCTTTTCATGTAACTAAAAAAATTCTAACCGTTCTGTTCTAGAAGCCAGTGGCCAAGAGGGGCCGCACTTCCTCTGTCCAGAGATAAACTGGAGATTATTCTGGTGCTAGAAGACAAGTATCCAGTTGTTGGGAATTGATTAATTTTGCTTGTATTCTTTCTCTCTCTCTCTCTCTCTCTTTCTCTTTCTCTCTCTCTTTCTCTCTCTCTCTCTGTTTTCACATTTTGTCCTCCAGGGGACATCTTGGGTATCTGAGTTGGCACAGCAATGCCATTAGAGGTGGGATCCTCTCCAAAGTGAAGGCAGGAAGCTCTGAACTGATAAAGGGGTCACTGCCCTGCACATCTGCTCCACAAAACAGTCTCTGATCGCCTGGGGTGATGCTCCCAGCATGGCAGGAGCAAGCAAGGGGGCGAAGGGGAGGAGAGGGATGGGCTGTCCTGTTGAAGTGGGTGTGGCAGTTCATGCCCACCCCACTTCAACCCAACCCCAGCACTAAGAGACAAGTCATCACAAACTCCAGGGTAGCCTGGGCTACGTAGTGAGACCTCGTCTGGAGAGCAAAGCAAAAACAACAGGGAAAGCCACAATTATGGGATGGACACGAGAATTTCCAGGCCACAATGTCAGAACTCTCCTCTCTTCTCACCATTCAGTAAGGACACGGACGTCCATCAAATCTGGAGTCAGGGCAGATGTTTAATGTGAGAAGCGGGTGTTGCCAGAGGGCGTGGCTCATCTGGGACCTCCCTTTCCCAGTTGACTAGTTGATAGAATCTTACCTCCAGCACTGGGTGACCTCTCTCATGGGCTTCGTATCTACAGAACTTTATCACTTGTGCGTTTGAAGAACAACTTCTCCCGAGTCCACACGAGTGGCAGCAGGCACTGTCATTAATATCCAGGTGTAGAAAACAAGCTAAAAGCTTCAGATAATGTGGAATTGTAAAATCAGGAACTGAGTGCTCATCTCTGCCACAGCCGGTACTAGACAGCTCTGCACAAACACGTGGGTGGATTCGGCAGGCAGGTGTGTGTTAAGTATCTGTTGCAGGGATGAAGAGACAGTTCAGTGGTCTAGAGCACTGGCTGCTCTTCCAGAAAACCCAGGTTTGATTCCCAGAACTCACACTGTAGCTTGCAGCCATCTGCAACTCCAGTCCCAGGGCTGCTGACTCCCACTCCTGGCCTCCAGGGCACCAGGCATGCACGTGGTGCACATACATACGTGCAGACAACACACTCATAACATGAAGTAGAAATACCTTAACACATTTATTATGTGTCGGTAGGCAGGTATGCATTAATCACCTGTATCACACCTATATATTAGTAATATATATTAATCATACATATCTGTATTTATTTCCAGTTATGTTTAAAATGGTTGTTTTGTGCATTGTTGGGTGAGGGGCTGTCTAGGCCTTGGCGGTTTTGTATGGTCTGAATGAGTTGGCTTTATGTGAAAGATGCTTGATTCCTCATGATCTGCACGTGCTATCAGTAGACTACTCCAGGAGCTTAATTATCAATAAAAACCCCTGAGCTGAGAGGCTCAGGGTTCCACTGTCCAGTATGGCACTGGCCACGATAGTGGTTCCCTCTGCTGAGGCCTGCACCTGTGAAAATGGTTCCTTGTCTTCTTTGATGAGCGACACCATGGACGTCCTGCTACATAAGGCAGTCTGGAGACTCCAGCAGTAGTTGTCTGCCTGGCTGCCAGTCCACAAGGCTGCAAGTCCTGGTCTGGTGCTGAGGCTGAGGACTCACCGACAGCCACCAGGCTTCAGTCTTCGTGGGCAAGCCAGTGAAGCTGCAATCCGATGCCAGCAAACATGATGCCACTGAGACAGCAGACAGCAGATGCACTCGCCAGCAGAGAGTGAAGGGAAGCAGGCAAAGCAACCTTGCTTTCCCCCTCTGACTCCTTATATCTGAGCTGCCAGAGGGAGTTGCCTGTGCTGAGGCAAAGCCTTCCCTCCTCAATTAGTCTTTCCGGGAAATATTCTCACAGGCCCATTGAGAAGCTTGTCTGTTAGTCGAGTCCAGATCCAATCAAGTTGACAACCCCAAATTACCTAGCACACTTATGTATTAAAAATTGCACATATCGTAGATACCAGGAAAGGTTTTTGCAAGTTGAACATGCATTCTTACTGGCACCCACCTAGCCCCAGAATCCCCCTTCATGCTCGTCCGTGCCCTCATCTCCACCTGAGGATAACTATGATTTTGGCTTTGCCAGACATGGAAGCTTGGCTGGTCTTTGGGTTGATTTACCCTTTATGAATTTAACCACATACCATGCATTCTGTGTCTGGTTCCCTTTGCTGGCATCGCATGAGGCTGACTTGCGTAGCTGCAGGTACTTGCTGATGGTCCAATCCTTTGCGGATGGCATCTCATGGTCTAAACGCCCCATACTTCCCCATCCAATCAGTGCTGGGCTCTTGGAAAGCATCCAGTTCTTGCTGCTATGAATAGGAATGCTATGAAAAACCTAGAACTATCTCTGGTGAGCATATGCTGATATTTCTGTTGGGATGATACAGAGATACAGACACAGACAGAAATAGAGACAGAGCACGTGGGGTCTTGGGAAGCATGTGCGTATGGTCAGTAGATGCTAACAGCTCCGAGCAGGAGTGTGCCAGGCCGCGCCCCGTCAGCAGTGTTTGAGTAGATGGCAGGAAGACATGGTAGCTCACGCCTGCAACCTCAGCACCTAGGAGGGTGGGGCAGAAAGATCCTGACTTCAGGGTCAGCCTGGGATATAGAGTGAGTGCTAGGCCAGCCTGGGATGCAGCCTGAGACTCTCCTAGACAAACAAACGCCAACCGCTTTAGTCCTCAGCACACTGCCATTTGTTTGTGCTCTCTCTCTCTCTCTCTCTCTCTCTGTGGGTATGTGCGTGTGTGTGGGTCAGAGGACAATTTGTGGAAGTCAGTTCTC
>JAMJFZ010004153.1:82500-168765 GCA_026225945.1 Cricetomys ansorgei
TCTGCCTGTCTGCCTGCCTCTGTCTGCCTGTCTGCCTGCCTGCCTGTCTGCTTGCCTGTCTGCCTCCCTGCCTGCCTGTCTGCCTGCCTGCCTGTCTGCTTGCCTGTCTGCCTCCCTGCCTGCCTGCCTGAGTGTCTGCCTGTCTGTTTATCTGCCTGCCTGCTTGCCTGCCTGCTTCCTTGCCTATCTGCCTGCCTGCCTGAGTGTCTGCCTTCCTGCCTGTGTGTCTGCCTGTCTGTTTATCTGCCTGCCTGCCTGCCTGTCTGCTTCCCTGCCTGCCTGCCTGCCTACCTGTCTGCCTGCCTGCCTGCCTTCCTTCCTGCCTGCCTGCCTGTGTGTCTGCCTGCCTGCTTGCCTGCCTGCCTTTCCTTTTTTCCAAGTGAGCATCTTTATTGCCATGGCTGTGGGATCCTTTGCCGACATCAGACTCCAGCTTCCGCAACCTCCCAGTGTAGACTGGAGACCATTGGCTCTCCAGGAATCCTCCAGGCCTTTGGAGGCAGAGGCCTTCAGCCTCCCAGGGCCAATCAACTACTGGGTTCTCAGTCCCTCTTAGATGCACACAGCACCTTCACCTTGGTTGGCCGGACACAGGGTCATCATACTTCACCCTATCCAGTCCTGGGGACTGTCCGAGGCCAGGCTGGACACGGGGTCATCGTACTTCACCCTATCCAGCCCTGGGGACTGTCCGAGGCCAGGCTGGACACGGGGTCATCGTACTTCACCCTATCCAGCCCTGGGGACTGTCCGAGGCCAGGCTGGACCTGGGTCATCGTACTTCACCCTATCCAGTCCTGGGGACTGTCCGAGGCCAGGCTGGACCTGGGGTCATCGTACTTCACCCTATCCAGCCCTGGGGACTGTCCGAGGCCAGGCTGGACACGGGGTCATCGTACTTCACCCTATCTCTTCGGGACAGTCTATGATCATTTGTTTCATCATTAGCCTGAGCCAAGCGTGGATGGTTCATTCTGGTCATTGATAGAGTCAGGTTTTTTTTAGTCATACTGACTTAGACTCAACTTCCAGGCTTGCACTGACAAGGGCCGAAGACACACAATGTCTGCAGCATATAAAATAGGTCCAAATAACTGAGGAATTTTATGACCTAAAAGTATTGCCATGTGGGGTAACGGTGAGTGTAAATAATAATATCAACTCAGGAAGATGACCTCAAATTCCTCTACAACCAGTTGGGGTTCACAGAGCATAGTATTCTTCAAGATCAATTTCAAAGTCAAGCCTTTAAAACACTGACAGGCGACCCGACTTGTGCTGGCCTTGGCCCTTGACCTCTAGATCTTGGCTCTTATTTGTAAGATTCTTTAAAAATTGTGTGTGTGTGTGTGTGTGTGTGTGAGAGAGAGAAAGAGAGAGAGACAGAGACAGAGACAGAGAGAGAAAGAGGGAGAGAGAGAGAGAGCAGTGCCCAGGAGCCAGGAGAGGGCATTGGATCTGCTGGAGCTGGAGTTGCGGGTGTCTGACGTGGTGGGAACTGAATGCAGATTTTCTGCAAGGGCAGCGAGCATTCTCAAACCACTGAGTCCTCTTTCTGGTCCTAGATTGTGGCATATTAAAAAAAGATTTATGGCGTATTAAACAGAAAGGAATTAATCAATATGACCCCATTTTGCACATGCATGTGCTCTCTTCCCATATATAATTAGTGTGTCAATCTGTGTGTATTGATGTGTGTGTGTGTCAATCTGCGTGTGTTCGTGTGTGTCAATCTGTGTGTGTTTGTGTGTGTGTGTCAATCTGTGTGTGTGTGATGTGTCAATCTGCGTGTGTTTATGTGGTGTGTCAGTCTGCGTGTGTTTCTGTGTGTGTCAGTCTGCGTGTGTTTATATGTGAACACGTGTTGCATGCAAACGCATAGAAGAATGTGGAGTACGACTGGGTGAGTGAAATGAGAAGATGGCCCACAGCTCGTGTGTCCCCTTTAAAGCTTTCTCTAGCCGTGCGGAGACAGGCAGCTTCCGAGCCGGTATTGGCAAGTGCTGGAGACTGCGGCCCCTGGGACCAGTCTAAGAAAAGACACAGCAGCCACAACTCTCAGACTGTCATGGAGTCCCGGATGAGCCCCGGAGCGGATGCTGCTCCTCCCTGGGCTCAGCGTGCAGATCCGCAGGAGCCACGCTGCAGGCGGGGTGTGCACGGGGGTGGGGACTGGAGGGAACTAGTTGAGAAAGAGAGACCCATTCTCCACTCGAACATTCTGGGAGGGAAGCACATGCTCCGTCTGCCAAGACAAGCATTTCTGGGCTCAAAAACAGGAAGAAACTCACTAAACACCCAGCACAGCACAAAGCAGCGAGCTCTCGGGAGCCTGGCTTCAGCTGGGCTGGGTGATCAGATAAGTCTTCAGAGGCAGAGACCACAGCCGGGTCCAGGAGCCTCGGGGAAGCTAGTCATTGGCCTCTTCAGTGACTCACAGACCGCCTTGGTTTAGAGCTGCAGCCCCCGGTGTGTGGGAAGACGGGCTTTTATTAAGCTTCTTGCTCAGACGGAGGCTCACACCTCCATCGTGTTCCCCTCTCTTCATGGCCACCCTGCCATGAGCTGGGCCCCTGGCACAATTGCTTTCCTACGGTCACTCTGAGGCAACCATCATCACACCCATTTCACTAATGAGGAAACTGAGGCTCAGGCCTAGGAAATGTTTTCGTTAGTAAAGTGCTTGCCGTGCATGCACATGAACCTGAGTTCAGCCCCCAAACCACGTAGAAAAAGTCAGGCTTGCTGGCGCATGTTGGTCATCCCAGCACTAGGGAGGTAGAGGTGGGCGGGTCCAGGTAGACCCCTGGGGCTCACTGGCCGGCCAGCCTAATCAGTGAGCTCCAGAGAGAGATCTCGTCTCAAAAAGAAAGATGGCGGAACCTGATGGACGATACTCCAGACTGTCCGATTCTCCATACACATGTGCAACACACCCCTCTAACAGGCACACACGCACACGTGCACACACACGAATCCAGGGCTCACGGGGCTTGAGTCCCACAGCTGATCAGTGTCAGGTTGAATCCAGATCTGTCGCAGTCAACCTACCCTCCATGATGGCCGACGCCGAGATGGATCCTGCATGACGCGGTGGCTCACGTCCAGAGACACGAAAAACGGCCAGCGGAGTTTACAAGCTGCGCCGTGGACCGCCCGTCAGAAGCGCTCCCCGTAGAACTAAGTGAAGTGGAAGTCCCACGCGTGTCGAGGAGGGTGCGTCCTCTGACTCCAGCTTTGTCAAATGAAAGCGGTAGCCCTTAGCTGTCCATCGCTGCATAGCAAGCAACCCCAGGCCTCTGTTCGGCTTACGCCACTGTGCGTTGGCAGTCGAGGTGGGCCTGGCCAGCGGTCCTTCCTTCTGCTCTAGACCGGGCTCCCCCTGCCTCTGCTGTCAGTCACGCGTCAGCGCCAGGCCGGCCCTGGACACCCGGGCATGGCTGTCTTCGCTTTACTTGGTCTCCGTTTCCAGTGGCCTCCCTCCGCCTGTCAGAGAGACCACGTTTTAAAGGAGAGAAAAGCCTACAGGGCTTCTTGAGGCCGCTCTTCAGGAATGACACTTCTGACAGTTCGTCAGACAACGCACGTTGTAAAGATCGACGATTTCAGGAATGGGAAACTAGACGCCCGCTCCCGACGGCGGGAGCCGTGCAGCCGTTCTGCAGAGCGGTACCGTTACACCGTGCTCACGCGGACACTGTCCGGTGGCTGACCTTTAGCACCGTGACACCGTGCTCTCCCAGATGATGTTCCCCCCGACCTTCGGCACTGTGACACCATCCTCATGACCTTTGGCACCATGACACCGTGATCCCCTGATACCATCCTCACCCAGACAATGCTCCTCCCCCCGCTGACCTTCGGCACTGTGACACTGTCCTCACCCAGATGATGGATGTCCCGTCGCTGACCTTTGGCACCGTGACACCGTGCTCACCCAGGTGATGCCCCCCTCCACTGACCTTTGGCACCGTGACCCTGTCCTCACCCAGACGATGTCCCACAGCTGACCTTCACTTCATGCTTCCGCCAAGACGCCCCTCACTGCTAACTCTCCAGTCTAGCCCAGCGCATGCAGAGCGGGTGTTGGCTCCACCCCATCACCTCTTACCTCATCCCCTGCACCTATCGGCTCCTCTGCAATTGTGATGGTGCTAATTATCAACTTGACCAGAATTGGAATCACCCAGGAGGCCCCTCCACCTCTGTCTGTGAGGGTGTTCCAGAGAAGTTTAAGGAGGGGGGAGATCCACCCCAGGGACACAGAAATGATATAAGTAAGGCGTGGGGTTGGACTGGTATTTACTTATGTCATTTCTGTGTCACTGGGGGGTAGTTCTGTTGTGAGTGGGAGGCCTGGACCAGGGCAACCGCAGTGAGTGCGTTTGGTGTTGTTTCTGGCAAGTTCCTTCGTAGGTAACAGTCAGCGGTATTTGTAGATGGATTGCCTATAAAGGCTGAAGGAGGGTGACATTAGGTTGACGTTCCAGTGAAGGTGACTGGGACTACTTGGGTCTACTACTCGCCAACAGAAGTCCAAAACAGAAGAGAAGCAGCTGTCCCCGGTGATTAGCGAGCCCAGGAGAGCATGGGTGACAGCGCATCCAGGTGGGAGTGTTGGGGAGGTGGTGGGGAGATCCCGGAACAGGGCTCGGGACGAAGGCCTGGTGCCCTTGGTTCTGCTGAGCGCATTGTCCTGGCCTCCAGAGTGGTCCTTGGGGGAATCTTTCAGCTTCTTAAAGCAGAAGGAAGGGTATGTTGGCTCGCTGGAAGTGTTGGCCCGGCACTCCAATTTATACTCATTGTGATTGGGCAATTATTTACAGCATTCCCCGGGGTGCAGCGCCAGCTGGAGCCAAGCTTCCGAATGCTTTCCCACCTTATTCTTAGCAGTTGCGTTCAGGCTGGCGGTACACATACTTGTATAAATTGTTCCCCAATAAACACGTCCCTTAGGAGCCATATTTATCCTCCGGACGCTTCATGAAATAACCATACAGGTTCATCATGCCATCTCTCGCCCTTAGCGTTTACAGGGGCCCCCTTAACCTTAGTGGGGAGTGTTGTTAAGTGTCTCCCCCACTCCCTGGCTGTAGATGATGATCAATGTGTGACCAGTAAGACACAGTCTTCAGAAGACCCACTGGGCCATTCCCTGCGCTTCCTGCGCGCCTCTCCAGGCACTGGACGAGTGTCTTCCCGGGTGGCTCTCAGGCCTCTGACAATCCCCGAAGCTTCCTTTCTTGTTTGATTTGTAGTGTGCTTTTTAGAACTGCTTCTGTATGTGTTAGGAAGATGACTGAGCCGCTACAGGGAAAGGACTCCCAAGAAACTTCAAAATGATCCTTTTTCCTGGGTTTGGGGGACGGCCCCTCCACATGGTCATCTCAGGACCCCAGTTTCCTCCAGTACCTGTTTGGTCAGACACAGGCTGTAGGTAACTCTGGAGTTAACTCTGGGTTTGAGGAGAGTTGGGTTCCAACAGAGCAGCTTTTCTTTCTTGTAATAGCCACCTGGGGGTAACCATCCAGCTCAGCTTGTAGTGACCCCTGCCTGTTCCCAGAGCCAGGAGAGGGGATGGGAGAGGAGAGGGGGATGGGAGAGGGGAGGGAGATGGGGGAGGAGAGGGGATGGAGACAGGAGAGGGAGATGGGGGAGGAGAGGGGATGGGAGAAGAAGAGGGAGATGGGGAGGAGAGGGGATGGGAGAGGAGAGAAGGATGGAACAGGAGAGGGAGATGGGGGAGGAGAGGGGATGGAAGAGGAGAGGGAGATGGGAGAGGAGAGGGGATGGAAGAGGAGAGGGAGATAGGGGAGGAGAGGGGATGGAACAGGAGAGGGAGATGGGGGAGGAGAGGGGATGGAACAGGAGAGGGAGATGGGGGAGGAGAGGGGATGGAACAGGAGAGGGAGATGGGGGAGGAGAGGGGATGGGAGAGGAGAGGAGGATGGGAACAGGAGAGGGAGATGGGGGAGGAGAGGGGATGGAACAGGAGAGGGAGATGGGGGAGGAGAGGGGATGGAACAGGAGAGGGAGATGGGGGAGGAGAGGGGATGGAACAGGAGAGGGAGATGGGGGAGGAGAGGGGATGGGAAAGGAGAGGGAGAGGGGATGGAACAGGAGAGGGAGATGGGGGGAGGAGAGGGGATGGGAGAGGAGAGGGGGATGCAACTGTCCTTGGTTACAGCTCCTGAACTGCCCTTCTGAGACAGGATTGGGAGGAGCCAGAGAGATGGCTCGGTGGTTAAGAGCACTGGCTCCTCTTGCACAGGACCTTGGTTCCATTCCCAGCTCCCATTCAGTTCCAGTGGCTCTGGCTCCTTCTGGCCTTCACAGGCATCGCGCACACATGGTGCATGGACATAAAAACATCGGACAAGAAGCAACCTAAAGGGGACAGGTTAATTTGCTGGGAGTACAGTACATCTCCACGGGGAAGGCGTGGCGGCGAGAGAGTGAGGAACCGCTCTCATTATCTCCTCCTCTCCCTAGAAGAGATTCAACAGGGAGTGAGGCAGAGGTACGGAACCTCCAAGTGCGCCTCCAGGGAACCACTCCCTCCGCCAGGCTCCACCTCCTACAGGTTCTGAGGCCGCCCCAAACAGCACCACCGCCTGGAGAACACGTGTTCAAATGTGTAAACCCACCAAGGACATTTCAAACTCAAACCACGGCAAAGGCCTTCAGGATAGGAGACACCTACGGATTACTTCTCTCACGCGCCTTGTCTGGTCCCCCAGGAAACGCTGCGTCTTCTTCGCTGGCTGTTCAGAAGCTGACCATGTCCACCACCCACTCGAGTACCCATCCCGCCTTTCACAGGTCGCCTTCCAGTGCCTTGAGCTCTCATGGTAACGCAGCAGTCAGAGTGGCCCTGCAGAGCACCAGAGCCCAACGCTTTTCAGTTCCCAGTTCCCAGCCCTTCCGTCTCCAGTCAAGAGCCAAACCTAGATCTGCAGCGGCCCAAGACCCCCGCCTCCGACCTTGCCCCCAAAGTCCCCTCTGCTTGCCTCTGGCTCCTCTGTTGCAGTTTTGTCTCATCGCTGTGACCAAAAGCAACTCTGAGGGGGAACAGGTTTATCTGGCTCATGATTCCAGGTCACAGCCCATCTGAGGGACATCGAGGCAGGAACCCGAAAGCGGCCTGTGTGATGTTCCACTCATCATTGTCTCCCGCCAAGAGACTCACTTCCTGGGTGATACCCTAACAAAGCATGAACACTGTCAGAGTATACGCCTCTGGCTCTTCCTTTGGGAGAGCAGGCGCTTGCCACGGGCCTCCGGGAATGAGCACCCCAGGCTGAGGGTGTCAGAGAAAAAACCAGAGTTTAAAGATATTTTCCAGGCTTTCCTTTGCTCCTGTGCATCAGGGTGACAGAGTCTGTGGTGCTTGGTGTCTTTTGTCTTGCTAATCTACAACTTCCTGGTCCTTTGAGTTTTGGGATTGGTCGGGAGCTTCTTCAGCTCCATGTTTGGTATATATGAAACAAAGATAGAAACCAGAAAATCCACTAACATGTCCATGCATGCGTCCATGGGGCTGAGCTGCCCCCTGCCTACCTTCAGTCTTATATTCATTTCGTGTAGAAATGAGCACAGCTTTTAGCCACATTCAGTGGGAGATGAAGTATTTCCACTCCATCTCCCCAGCAGCAAGGGTCCGGTGACACATTCCTTTCCATCCATTCTCTACGTATTAATAACACTTGAGAATTTTCCCTATATGAAACTCTGATTTAAAAAGCCATCATAAGGTAAATACGATTTTAATGGCTATAGAATACGCGATAGCATTTATATCAAGTCATTTCCTAGCCACTTCTCTGAAGCCACTTGAATTATTTCCAGTATTTTATTGTGTTGTTCCTTTGGCTCGTGTCTTAATGAATCTGTGGCTGGTTTCCAGGGGTCTGAGAATGCAAGCACTACTAAAAGTAACATCTTTGTGCATTTCTGTATTTAAAGTACCATTTCTAGATATGGCGTCGTGGAGTTCAAAGCGAAGAATGACTGTGCACTGTTTGTGCAGGGCTTGGGCTGAGGCTACGGGAAACCTCGATGGAAGCTTCTCTGTGGGGTTTGGCCAAAGCAGCCTGGGAGCCTTCGTTCCCTGAGAACACTGTCAGCCCGGTTTGAACACAGGTAAGACCTCGGAGCCTCTGGCAGGGGTCCGTTGCCAACTGCTGCAAGCCAGACCTCAGGTCCCAGGCACGTCGTTATTTTAGAACATTTGTGTATGCTGTGGCTAAAATTTTCCCAGCCTCTCCCTGTGCTGTTTGCTAATTTGTATTTGTTTACTCGTTTAGATGTGTGTGTGGTAGGGTGTGTGTGAGGGGGGTGCATGCGTGTGTGTGTGTGTGTGTGTGCGCATGTGTGTGCATGTGTGTGTATGCACGCATGTGTGTGGGCATGCATGTGTGTGTGCATGCATGCGTGTGTGGTGTGTGTGTGTGCATGTGTGTGCACGTGTGTGTATGCTGCATATGTGTGGGCATGCATGTGTGTGCATGTGTGCGTGTGCATGCATGTGTGCATGCGTGTGCATGCGTGTGTGCATGTGTGTGCTTGCCATCAGACACTGGGAGATCAGAGGTTGACAAATGTCTTTCCTCAATCACTTCTCACTTTTTAGTCAGGATCTCCCTGAACTGGAGACTCTCTGTTTTACTACGAGCCAACCAGCGAGTCTCCGGGATGCCCTGACTCCGCTCCTCAGTGCTGGGGGGATCAACACACCACTGTGCCCCACCTCACGTGGTCTTAGGGATCCAACCCAGGCCATCACTGTGCCTCCTGAGCCTGCTCCTGGCCCACCCTGTGCTGTCTCCTCTGTAGCCACAGCCTGTGCCGCCATCCTGAAAGTGCCCATCTCATCAAATCAGTAGCCACAGTCACGTGTAGCTATCGAAATTTAAATTAACTCGGACTAAAATTCACATTCTTATTTTCACTCACTGCCCCATGTGCCCCGTGGCTACAGTGAGGATTAGAAATTTTCCACCACGGCAGAAAGTTCGATTGGACCAAGCGGCGGCAGAAGGATTCCTCTCGAGACCCAGCTGTCACCAGGAACCTTTGTTTCATAATTACCTTTCCACAAATCAATTCAGGTCTGAAATGAAGTACATCCTCTGATTCACGGGTGACACAAAGGGGCACCCACCTAAAGAGGCTGACGGGTAATTATGGTGGTGAGCGACCTTTGAGGACGGACCAGGAGCTGGGCCCTCAGCTAATGCAGCTGCTCCCTAGACCCCGTGTCTACTCTGGACACTGTGAGGGTTAGGTGACAAAACATCCTCCCGTTCACTAGAAACGATTTGTGGGAAGAAGTGCTGTGAGTGCGGTGCTCAGACCAGGGAGAAGGGGGCCAAACTCCTGCCCAAGGTGTAAGGGCTCCCATCAAATTCCTCTGCAGCAGTTTATTGTGCTGCTTGGCACCTGTTGACTCAGAATTCAGGAGCTAAGACAGGAGCATCGCTGCAAGTTTGGAGCCTGCCTGGGCTGCAGAGTGAGACTCTGTGACTGCATGTGTTCACACACACACATTACACACACACACATACACACACACATATACACACACACAGACACACATACACACACATACACACACACTACACACACATACACACACATACACACAACACAGGACACACACACATACAAACACACACATAACACACACACATTACACATACACACTACACACACATTACAGACACACACACAGACACACACAGACATACATACACACACACATAGACACAAACACTAGACGCACATACATACAGCATACACATACACTACCACACATACACGTACATACACACCACACTACACACATAACATACACATACAGACACATACACGGACACACACACATACATGCACACACACACACACACACATACAAAGACACACATACACTACACGCACACACACATAAACACACACATACACACAGACACACACACATTACACACACACACATACACACATACTCACACACAGACACACACACACACACACATAGACACACACACACACACACACACAGACACACACTCACACGCACACGCACACATACACTCACATACACACACTACAACATACACACACACACACAGAGTCAGGAAAAGGTACTGAAAGAAGGATGAAGTATGGCACATGTGAGTTTCTTCATCTTGTCAAGTGTCTCCTGGAGCTGGGGGCGGGGCACAGTAAGGGAATCACATGTGATGACCTGAGTTCAAGCCACACGGCCCACACTGCAAAGTCAGGTGCAGTGGAACAGCCTGTAACCCAGAGTTGGGCAGGTGGAGACAGGGATGCCTGGGACACCCCCAACCCCAGCCCTCATGCCTGGCTACCTGATGAGCTCTGGGCCAGTGTGAGGCCTCTTCTAAAGCACACAAAACAGAAACGATGCCAAGGTTGTCCTCTCATAAATGCTCATCCCTGTGGACCTGCAGTCTGCACAAACACGTGTACCCTCAACACACACACGCACACACACACAGACACACACACAGACACACACACAGACACACACACAGACACACACACAGACACACACACTCACACACACACAGACACACACACTCACACACACACAGACACACACACTCACACACACACAGACACACACATAGACACACCCTGGTGAGAGTGAGGCAGATTTGAAAGCAGAGAAGGCACATCACATCACGGACACCAGTGCTGCCTCCCAGCTCCCCCACGGCCTGACTGAAGCTGGCATGCACTCCTCTGAGCCACAGGGCATCAAGGAGGGTCTGCCCCCCTGCTCCCCCCCTGCCTCCCCCTTCCCCTGCCCTAGGAAGGCCGTGCCAGAGGCTCACTCAGGGCAGAGGGGCAGGTGGCAGGCGGCCAGAGCTCGGGTGCTCCCCGGATCTTGCTCCAGGGCCCCGGCACGTAGGCGCTGATGGAAGCATGGATTTTCATGAACTGCTGGGTGGCTCTGTTGGTAGGGTGCTTGCTTCTAGAGCATGAGGGTGTCAGTGTGAGTCTCAGAACCCACATGGCAGTGTTACGTGAGCTTGTAAGGCCAGGAGCTCCAGACAGGAGGCATCCCTGGGCCTTGCTGGTCAGCTGCCCTCGCCTGCCTTGCCAGCCCCAGGACCCAGTGAGAGACCCCGTCTCAAAACACAAGATGAATGTGTCCTGGAGTTGGCCTCTGGCCTCTGTGTGCACACATATTCACACACAGCTGTGGTCACAGATGCATCTTCACACATGCTAACACCCATGTACACGTGGTACACACATACTCCCACAACACATGAGAGAGAGAGAGAGAGAGAGAGAGGAGAGAGAGAGAGAGGTGGGGAGTCAGAGAGTTGCAGGAGGAAGGAGTGGCACAAGGAAGCACAAGCTATAGTACAGGGAAGGATACCCAGCCGGAGCTCCGCCCAGCCCAAACACCATTTCCCTCTCTCTGCTCCCCAGTTCCTGCTGCTGAGCCTCTTCATCTTCAGCACCCCACACGATTGATCCCACCATCAGGAGAACTGGCTGTCCAGAAGGGCTGCCACCACACAATGCTCATGAGAGCTGTCTCCCCTTAGCAAGGACTGATTGGCCTTGATTCAGACAAACTCTGAGCATCCTGTGGGAGCGCGCCAAGCCCAGGACCACGCCTTTGCCGTGTCCCTCTCTCCACCCACCCTTCTTCCCCCACTCCATTCTTAATTCCTTCTGGAGCATGTCTCTGTGAGCTCGGTTTCCCTTGCATGTCTTTCTCACCTTCTGTTTCTGCTGAACCCACACGAAGACAGGGTTTCATCATGAAGGGCAGTAGGCTCATAGCTGAGACACATTAGACTCCATGCTCGGGTCTCTCCTCCTCGTGAATAAGTATCTGGAGACCAAAGCTTGTCTTTCCTAGCAGATGGTGCTCTTCTCTGCTAATAAACTGTGGGGATTAACATTTAAACCAAAACAGAAACTTAGACATCGTAGTTGCTTTTCTCAGGACAGAAGCCCCTCGTGAAAGGAAGAGTCTACTGGGGTAAGTTTCGAGAGGACAGTCCATCGCAGCAAGGAGGATGTGGCAGCAGGATGAGGACCAGAATCAGAGCCAGACAGGAAGTGGAGCCGGCTGAGGGATCTGCCTCTCCCAGTTAGACACCTCAGCCGCACCAAACAGCACCAGCAGCTGGGGACCAAGTGGGAGGCACTTCGCATTGAAACCACAACAGTGGTGACTACAGTTTCAAAAGGGCAGTTTCAAAAGGGCGTTGTCCTGCCCACACACACAAAAAGCAAGTCTTTGATAAGACCCCTTCACTCAGCGTGAGTGTGAGCCAGGGGTCCCTTCTGTTCCAACGCCCCAGTCCGTCCTCATCAGGAAGGGCGGTCCCCCTTCAGACTGTCTCTACCCTCACTCAGTGTTTCTGAGTCTTACCCAAGAGTCCACTCCTGGGGCCAGAGAGACGGCTCAGTGCTTGAAACTGGCGGCTCTTGCAGAGGACCAGACTTCAGTGCCCAGCTCCCACATTTAACGGTTCACAGCTGGGTGTAAGTCCAGCTCCAGGCGGGGTCTGACACCCTCTCTGGCCTCTTTGAGCATCTGCGTGCGCGAGAGCACACACACACACACACACACACACACACACACATACTAACTCTTTTTTTTTTAAGGAGCAGGCCCAGTTGCCACTTCTGTCTGCTCTAGCTTCTGTTGCTGCCACAGTGAAAGCCAGTCACTCAGAATCCTGTGCGGAGCCGTGACACACAGGCAGTAGCCCAGATCCCAGGCGGCTCTCCTCATGAACAGCCCAGTGACCGTGGGATACGGGCGTGGCGTCTACAATTTGCACAGATACGCACACAGCAGCATCCCTTGAGCAGGCCTCTGTGGGCTCGGGGTCACTGTGACCTTCGTCAGTCTCACTCTGCACAGGTGAGGGAGCACCATCTTGTGTTTCCAGCCCCGGGGAAGTCAGCCCTGGTCCTTCTGATTCGTAGCTGGGCGATGACGTCATCACGGCTGCTTCCCAGGGGAAGCCAGCCCTGGTCCTTCTGATTCGTAGCTGGGCGATGACGTCATCACGGCTGCTTCCCAGGGGAAGCCAGCCCTGGTCCTTCTGATTCGTAGCAGGGCGATGACATCATCGCCGCTGCTTCACCCTCCGGAGCTAGGATGGAGATACGCGGATACGCAGAATGTCGTTTAAAAAGAATTTAGCCACACCACACGGAAGGAAGGAAGTCACTGCTGTCACACACAGGGATGACGCATCCTTCTTGGCAGTCCCCTCCGATACCCAAGGGGCCTCCCTGAGATGGACAGCAGCCCTGGACCCTGAGAGGGGAGTCACTGCTAATCTGGCTCCCCGGGTCACGTAGAAATGGACGTGGGGGTGGGCTGCTCTTCTCCTTCAGACGGAAAGACTGCAGCACACTTCGTGTTTCCCAAAGGCGGTAATTATTTCCTGGAGAAGAAAGTCAAACGACCCAGACAGTTAATTCAGTGAGATTGGCCCAGCAAGTATTTACCTAAAAGGCAGTTTTTGTCGGAAATAACATCGCCATGTAGTCGGGGCTTCCAGTGCCTGAAAGATGCCGGTGGCAGATTCGAGGCTGAGGCCCGATCTCATTAAGGAGGGCAGGAGTCAGAAGGAAAAAGGGAGGGAGGGAGAGATAGGAAGAAAGGGAGGGAGGGGGAGGGGAGGAAACCTCAGAGGGGTAATAGACCACCCAGGTAGATTTCCACTCATTCATCCTTCCCAAGGAACAGCGACAAATCCAGCGTCAACCCATGGACCCACGAGAGCTCTCTAGGCCGGCTGGGCCTGAAGTGTGCGGCTCCATATGTAGAATATATAAAGAACCCCAAAAGTTAGACCTCCAAACAGACAAGTGATAGGAAGGAGGCAGACGAGATACACAATCTTCTCCGAGGATGAAGTACAGTCAACAAATGTGTGACAGACACATCGATGGGGTAAACCGCTCGCCACGCAAGGGTGAAGACCTGAGCTCGGATCCCAGAACCCGCGCAACCAGACACCGTAGTGTTTGTGACCTGGAGCTCCTCCTGCAAGGTGGAGGTGAAGACAGAAGAATCCCCAGAAGCCCACAGGCCTAACAGCCCGGAGCACAAGGCTTCAAACCATAAGACTTCCTGTCTCAAACAAGGAAAGTGAAGATTGACATCTGAGTTGTCCTATGCCCCGCCCACCATGGCATGCACACACCTGCACTCTGGCCCTTCGATTTGCACACACACTCCCCAGGTCACACAGATGCCAAGGGCACACTGGATACAGAGGCAGTGCTTTGGCTGTCCACCTCTTCTACCCCACACAAACAAGCATCGAGAACATAGGGTCCGTAGAACACTTTTCCCTGTGTCTTGCATGTACACTAGTCTTCCCATTCCTAACAAAAGCTCCTTGTCTCACACAGGGTGTCTTGTGTGGTGTCTGTGTGTCCTGCAGACCCGGGCACAGAGCTGGTACACCCTCCTGTCTCACACCGGGTGTCTGTGTGTCCTGCAGACCCGGGCACAGAGCTGGCACACAATGACCCTCAATAAATATTTGCAGATCGTCTGCTGGGAGGAAGGAGGCCTGCCTTTGGGCCTCTGTGTAACATACCCCCTGCCATTTCTTAGCTTGTGGCTGTCTGGCCACATCTGTGGCACAAACAGAAGCTGATTTCACACCAACTATGTATAAAAGAACCTTTTCCTCAGTCCTTCAAGGGGGAGAAACGCCAAACTAGGGTCGGAGGAAAAGGCTGCAGAAATCCACAGTGAAAGCTTTGTGTGAAGTCCCCCGGCTTCGTATTCTGGTGGCACTGGGAAGGCAAGGTAAAGAACACTTTCCTGGCTAAGATTGCCACCTGGGATGTTTGCAACAGGGCCACCAGGAGAGAGGATGGACAGGAAGACAGGAAGTCGCCAAAGAGCCCTGTGTGCTACAGAAATGAAGTGCCCTGGCCCGTCTGGCCACCCAGCAGCCCCAGCAAGGAAACAACATGCTTTTGTGGTCTGGTCTGGCTGGCTGCCAGGGCTCGACAAGGGCCTTGTGATATTCACTTGTGAAACGTGTTGGTGGCGGGGGTGCATGTCTGACTCCTGTTTAATGCCCAGCAGCGTTTATGTCTCTTTCTCATGCCCACAGAGGCAGACTGGCTGTGTGGGTGAGCTGTGCAGCATGACTGTGTGACTGGAGCTCTCAGGACACATTTCTTTTGACCCTAATCCTGGTCTTTGTCAAGTTTCAAAGTGTGTCCTTGGAGGACAGAGACAAAAGGAACATGTACCTGATGTGTGCCACTTTTGATCACCGTGTGAGAGTTCTACAAAGGGTTGTAGCCCTCTGTTACAGTGGGGAAACTGAGGCTCAGAGAAGTTAAATCATATGTGGCTCAGAGTAACACACCTAGAACATGATAAAACAGGGATTTGATCCTAGTCTGTCGCCTTCAACAATCAGACTCTTCCGACCTCCTCTTCAAACCCGAGTCAGGGCTGGTAAGGTGGCTCACTGGGTGAAGCTGCTTGCTACCGAATCTGATGACCTGAATTTGATTCCTGAGCCCTGCATGGTGGAAGGAAAATCCGACTCCTGAAAGCTATCCTCAGCCACACGCACACCCACACTCATACATGTATGTAAACAAGCACACACACGTGTGCACACACATGTATACACGTGCACATGCACATGTGCATGCACATGCACATGATAATTAATCAATTAATTAAATTAATGTAATTTTTTAAAAAAGATCCCGGGGTCAGTCTCCTTGGGGATTGCAGCCCTCCATCCATCTGCGTTTCCACCACACACGTCCCATCTCATGGATAGTCATGGCCACTCAGGGTTTGAGAAGAGCCCAAACAGGAAGGCTGAGGTGTGGAGGACCGGTCCCTTGCAGCCTGGGGGCCTGGAAGACCCCGCCTCTTTTGTACAGTGAGGACCTAATGCCTCTGGCCCTCACCACTGGTCTTCCTCCTGTGTGTGAGATTCCCTCTCTGGTCCCATGGGCTTCTTCCATCTCCATCTGTGCTCTCCCTCCCTCCATACCTCTCTCCCTCCCCTGCCATCCCCTCTGTGTGTCTCTCTGGGCCACTATAATCTAAGAGACCCTTTCTCCGGTCCCCCCACACACACCCCGGTTTCCCTGGCCCTCTCCACCCCCACCCCCACCCCATCCTGTTTCCCTGGCCCAGGCTCTTTCCAACCTCGTTCAGAGACTCCTGCACACCTCCGGGGTCTGGAGCCCCAGCATTTGAAGCTGCATACATAACAGTGATGGGGGGAGCATATGTACCCCAGCGGCACGCTGCCTGTGCTGGTGGCAGATGGAGGCCCGACGGGCTAGCCCATGCCAAGCTCTGCTCAAGGTGTCAGCCACCAGCAGCCCTCCATTCAAGAGCCCTTTCTGCCGTGATCAACATTTCAAAAGCAAACGCACAAGGCGTACAGTAGGTTGCTATAATTCACCCAAGGGCTGCGCCTGCCGCTGGGAGACCAGCCGCATTCTTCTCACCGCTGAGCTATTTTTACCAATGCTCCCCGCGCCGTTCCAGCTCCCATTTCAGCCTCAGAGCTGAATTAGACTCTTTCTTCGTCTTGTAGTCTCCCCCCCTCTGTCATTACATAAAACCATTTCAGCCCTTGAGGGGTTGGCATCTGACATCCGCAGCTCTGGATCCCCAGAACAGAAACGGGAAGGGATAAACAGAAGGGAGGGGAGGCGATGTTGCAGACGGGAGAGTCAAACAGCAGCAGAGCGCTTGGTGTTAATCTTTAATATTCCCAAGAACTTGTCACCTCCTCCTTCGGGCCCCAGCTGCCTCCTCCAAGTGAGGCTCACACCTCTCACAAGACATCACACCTTCTATTGTGTTCCGGAAAAAAGTGCCCACCAGAGGAGAGTTCTGACGATCAGACTGCCGAGGGGGAGAGGGGAGCGGAGCTCGCTATTTACACGGAAAAGATGGGAAGAGCTGCGTCCGGCTCCCCTCCTCCCAGGCTCACAGGTTTGCAGCAGACCCTGCCCGCGCTCGGCTTCTGGCGCTGCGTCTCCCTCTCTCTGGCTCCAGGAGCCAGAGGGCTGCGTCTAACAAACGCGGAGGGACGAACGTGGCACCGCAAGGTGGAAACCACAGCGTCCCGGCCCGACGCCTGGACGGTGCCTCTGCTGATGGCAGTTCGTTCTCACCAAGAAGGTAGGCTGCGGTGGCTCACCTCGTGCAAACGGCAAGGCCCTCTCTCTGTACTCGCACCACGTGGTACGTCTCAGCGCAAGTCCCTGGGTGAGCAGGTCCTAGATGGGGATTCTAGGAGGAGGATGAGTTTATCTGGGAAGAGCTCTGGCGCATGCCTTAGAGGATGCGCGCAGGAGGCCTAGCCAGCCAGGCTAGGGTGCGAAGCGTGCCTCAGAGGGACTGCGTGGGAAACAGCCGCTTAGGAAGGGCCGGGGAACCTCAGTGTCTTGTCCACTGGCCCAGCTCTTGGTCAAGGTTGCTGGGAGAAGGGCAGGACTCATCTGCACACTGGTGCAGAGAACACCTCCAGGATAGATGTGTGTGCGTGGCCAGCAGATGGATGTAACTGGGGAGCTGGCCACTGGAAGGCTGTCACCATGGTACCAACAGGAGGAATGCCATGGTGTACTGAACATGGGGAGGACCATCATCAACTGGACGGACATAGTGAGGAAGCTGACCGCTGGGCAGATGTCACGGTAGTGGCTAGACACTGGGTGGACAGCAGGCACAGGTACCAGCCGCTAGCAGATGTCACCACGGTGCTGGCTGTGGGTGCACGTTTCTGATAAGCTAGAGGGAATACAGAGACAATGCCCACACAGATGTCAGTGACCCTGTCATCTGAGGGGACTGTGACTCCAAATAAAGGACAGGGGTCTCCACCTAACATACAGGCCCTGGCTGTACCTGAACCCTCACAACTGTCCCTCCAAATTGTCAGGGACGTGGGCTCCACATCTGCTCTGGCCTCTCATGGATCCTGTGCCACATGCTCATAGAGCCAATGGAGGTGGCAGCTATGACCCAGGGGGAGTGAGGGTGGCCCTGGGGGATGCCTCAGGGAAGAGCCGGCTTTCCTCCTGTGACCTGAGCCTGCCAGGCCATCCAGCTTCGGGAAGAAGTCAGAATCCAAGACAGAAGTTAAATACCCGTATACCCCCAACACACACATGCACACACTCACACTCACATTCACACACTCACACACATTCACACTTGTGCACACATGCACACACACTCACACACAGTTACAAACACGCACACACAGACACTCACATTCACACACGCACACACATTCACACACATTTCAGATAAAACAAAATAAGGTTATCGAATCCAATATGCAAATCCCACCTGCTCCAGCTCCGAGCCTGAGGCCTGTCACCTCTTTACTTCAATGTGAGATTAAAGGGAGGCCAAGGCAGCAGCTGGCCGAGCCCAGGCCCCTCTCATGGAATCAGTGAGAGCCTGAAATGGAGACATCTTTATCATGCAGTGATTGGCTCTGTTCAGTGCAGGCTCTGTGGCTCCTGTGTGCATCTGCCCAGCGCCCGAGCCTCTAATGAGTCGTACACTGCCTTCATGATGAGGCCGGACCCTCCACTGACTGGTGAGGTCTCACTGCTGGCTGACCTAGACGGAGTCATGTAGCTGCTAGTTTTCACTGTTTCTCCCTCCCACCTCTGCACCCTCCACACACCCCGCCTACGCCCCAGAATCCCTGTCATCTCTCTATACAAAGACTCCAGAGTCGAAGAGATCAAGGAATAGGGGGACTTGCCCAAGGTCCCACGACGCATGTGTGAGGAAGCCGGTCACGCCAGTCCACTGTGACTCCACGTAAAGTATCTCTGTTGCAGCCTGGGAGTTGGAGATGGAGGAGAAAGACAAGCAAGGAGGCTGGAGACTGCTCAGCAGCTAAGAGCACTCGCTGTTCTGACCAAGAACGGGATTTGGTTCCTGGCATCGACATGGCGGCTCACAACCACCTGCCTATAACTTCAGTTCCAGGGGATCTGACACCCTCTTCCTGCCTCTGGACCTCCGTGGCGCTGTACGTGTGTGATATGCATACACACATGCAGACACTCACACACAAGCAAGCGCCCAGCCCTCCATAATGGGCAGGAGGACAGGCCGCAGTCTCACGGAGGGAGGAACAGCAGCAGAAACTTAAGTGGGTGCAGAGATGGAGGCTTCCGAGGAAGGGAGTTTAGACAGGGCAGCTCGGGGTGCCTCCCTCCACAGCAGTGGGGGTTGGGAATGAGATTGCTATAGAGTTGCGAACATCTCACAGAGAAAGCTAATAAAACCGGAACAGGGAAGTGTCATTTTCACAAACCCGTTTTTAGAAGGCAGACAGCTAATTAGACTGGCTGACGGCTGGTGAAGGTGCCACATAAACAACTTGCTGAGAGAGCCCGCAGAGGGAGATCATGCAATGAACATGGCCACTCATCTCCGCAGGGGACACACGGCGGACAAGAGCCAGTCCATCTGCGAATCTCTGCGCACAAGTTTCCACTACCCACCACCCGTGCAGAGATGGACATATTCTCTGTACGGACAAGCAGCTGTGTAAACACACTTGTGAGGGTTAAGATCCATCCTCTGACAGGGCCTGCAATCACGTTGGAGACAACATCTGCGCATGCCTGTGAGGGAGTTTCTACATTGGTTAACTGAGGTAGAAAGACCCACCCTGGGTGTGGGCAGCACGTTCTCGTGAACTGGGGTCTCAGACCGAATAAAAAGCAGAAAGCCAGCTGAGCACCAGCGTTCATCTCTCTCTGTTTCCTGACTTCGGGTGCAATGTGACCTCACACTCGTGTGCACTTCCTTCCTGATAGACTGACCCCTCAAGCCCTGAACCAAAGCAAGCTCTTCTTTACGCTGCTTTCCAGGGCGCAGGGACAGTGAGGAACTGGACACTTTCACTCCATGTCATGCTCTCTGGCAAAATCTTGTAGCCAGAGTCTTACATGTGGGTTCTGTATCTAGGACCGTGACGCAAACTGCCGTGGTTTAAATGTTTGCATCCTGGGCCTAGAAGGTTGGCTCAGCAGAGACGAGAACCTGCTGCTCCTACAGAGGACTGAGCTCTGCCCCCAGCACCCACAGCACCCAGCCGCACAGCACTGGGAATCCAGTGTCCTCTTTTGGCCTTGTGGGCAACACACTCACATGTACATACCACATACAGACATATGCACATAATTCTAGAACATTTAAATAAATCTCTAAATGTCTACATCCCTCCAAAGTCCACCCGTTACAACCCTGGCCCTCAGGCTGATGGCCGCAGGAATATTAGGCGGGCCCTTTGGGCGGTGATTAGATCACAGATGGAAGCCTCCCGAAAGACACCAATGTCCCTATAAAATGGGGTGGGGAAGCTGTGTTTCCCTTGCACCACATGAAGGCAGAAGCCTCCGCAGCGTCTGCCAGCACCCCGATCTTAGAGCTGGCGTGCAGGGGTGAGAATCCACTGCTCCTTCCATAAGTTGATGGTGCTTTTTTTTTTCTTAGCATCCATTCAGACTACAACACAAAGTGCCCCGAAACTTAGAGACTCGGAGAGCTTTCGGTGGCCTTGGGGCTCCGTGAATTGACTGGGCTCGGCAGGTGGACTTTCAGCTACAACCGGCAGGACTTCAGCCTCAGACTCGGAGCCACGCCCTTCACAGGAGCTCCACGCTGCTTGGGAAATTCTCTGCGTTTCACACACCATGTTCTCTCAGGCGAGAGGCTGCGGACTCTGTCCCCATGACAAGCAGGTGAGTGACAAGCATGGCCCCGCCCCTTCTGTCCCCATGACAAGCAGGTGAGTGACAAGCAGGGCCCCGCCCTTCTCCACCAACTGACCAATGCTTCCAGCTTCCTTTCCGTCGCTCTAATTAAAAAAGAAAACCCGCTCTGAGAGATAGCAAGGGAAAGGAGGGAAGGTTTTATTTGGTTTATACCTCCAGGTCACAGTCCATCCCTGAGGGTCGGGCAGGAACTCCAGCGTGGTCTGAAGCAGAAATCATGGAGGAGGGCCGCCATGCTCAGCTTTCTTACACAGCCCAGACCTAACTGGCCAGGGGATGGCGCTGCCCACAGTGGGCCCACAGGTGTGCTTACAAACCAACCCAGTAAAGACAATCTTCAGGTGATTCTAGGCTGGGTCAAGTTGATAGTCAATGCTAACTATGACAAACCCTTCAACATGATTGGCTGTCACAAGGAACAGAGGGGCGTGGCTACCAGCCCGTGGTAAGTAGAAGCTAGGGGTGTTGCTAAGCCATCTACCATGCATGTGCCCTGTGTAAGAGTTTCTGGCCAGACTGAACGTCTGAAGGTGAGGTGGGAGGAAGAGCCTGTGCCTCTACTGAGAAGTGAACGTCGGATAGCTGTCTCTGGGGATTCAACCAGCAAGTACCCAAAAGAATAATTGAGCTGTATGTTGTGAGTTACCTAAAAGCCCACCAACTTACAGCAGAGAAGGCACAGGATCGCCTTCTCAGCGAGGGAAGTGACACTGGATGACTGTAAAATCCCTGTAAAGGCTCATTTCCATTTGTGTTTGTGTGTATGGGTGTCTGGTGCAGCAGAGGTCACACATGCAGTATCCGAGGAGGCCAGAAGAGGGCATTCGATGCCTTGGAGGCCGACTAACAGATGGTTCTATGCTGCCTGATGTGGGCGCTGGGAATTGAACTCATGTCCTCTGTGAGGGCAGCAACCACTCTTAATTACTGAAACATCTCCTCAGTCCCACCTGATAATTTTCTGTGTGTTCTCCATGTTTGTAGCTTCTCGTAGCTTGTCTTCTATTTTATTTTATTTTAGACAGGTCTCCTGTAAGTCAGGCTAGCCTCAAACTCAGCTGTATATCCAAAGATGACCTTACGTTTCTGACCTTCTCCACCTCCCTGCTCTTGGACTGCAGTCATGCACCACCACGCCTGCTCCGATGCATCGGGGGTGAGCATCCCACCCACTGAGCAACAGGAGCCACCCCTTGCCTGTAGCCTCCTAATGACAGGATCTGTTAACACAGCAGGAAGGAGACAGCGCCACACCAGCGCTGGAAATGTGTTCACCTGTAGGCGAACTGTGGCCACAGCGTCCTAGGCCTAGAGCTATTAAGCACACTTGAAGAAGTGTTTTCTCTGAATGTAGCCATGTTAGAAGGGTGTACTGCTATTTTTAGAAGCCCCCAACAGTTTCAAACACGCTACATTTGCCCTCTGGACCCAGCCTCCCTCAGAACAAACATGGAAAGGGATTCATCATCTCACCTTCTTGCCTTATGTTTGATCCCAAACAGAATTTCTCACCTTGAAAAACGGCTAGGGTTGTCCAGACTTGCCTCTGGACAAGTCTGAGTCATTTCTAGACTTCAGTTACACTCTCAAAGAACCAAGTTTGCAAAATACTAGACTTTGTCACCTACCTCTTAAAACGGATCCAGCTTCCAACATAGAAACCGAAGTGTCCAGCTCACAGCAGCTTCCAGTGGGTGGGGCAGAGGTGGCGAGGGCGGGGCCCAGGACACATTGGAGCCTCCTCCCTCAGAGGGCAATGCTGGGATCCCTCTGCCTCCCCCAGTCTCAGGAGACTCAGCGCCTGTGGCCACCACACTGGCCTCCTGCCCTTCCTTCCGGGTCCCGTTCCTGGGCCACCGTCTCAGAACCTTCGTTTGTTTGGGGTTTTTTCAGTTATTTCTTTTACGTTTTAGATTATAATATAACTTCATCATTTACCCCTTCTTTTATGTGCCTTTCCTTACTCTCTTTCAAAGTTATGGCCTCTTCTTTCATTAATGGGTATTGTATGAATATCTGTACATGTGTGCACACGCATTCATAAATATGCCCTAAATATATAGCAATAAGACTATCGCTTCTGCCCTCGGCGTTCCTTGGTTGCCTGTAGTTTTTTGCGTGGGGTTGAGGTCTCGTGAACTCTCCTGCACCCACTTCGATTGTATATTGTCTTTTTTAAGCTCACGTTTGTGCAGTCATGTTGGTGAGACTTTATTAATGTTGATCCTGACTTTCCTAGGAGACACAATCTGTAGCAAACTCCCTGGTCCTCTGACCCTTACAATGTTTCTGTCCCCTCTTCCAGAATGTTCCTGAGCCTTAGGCGCAGGAGTTATGTTGTAGATATACCCACCGGGACTGGGCTCCACAACTCTGTATTTCCGATTGTGGCTTTCTGCAATGGTCTCCATCTGTTGCAAAGAGAAGTTTCCCTGAGGAGGGGTGAGGACCACACTTCTCTGTGGGTGTGACGACAACCATTCAGGATGTAGTCGGGGACTATGGTAGTTTTGTAAAGTGATGGCTGTATGTTCCCAAGATTCACGGCTTCACTAGCCCTGGGTAGCCTGCCAGGTTTCCAGTACCAGGTGGGCTGTTCTTTGAGTGACTCAAGGCAAGGTAAGAGGAAAGAGAGAAGAAACCACAGGAAGCCAGGAACTGGAGCTATCCTGGAGATCACACATCCCCCGGTGGCTGACCTGTCTGTCACTTAGCTTTTGGGGACACCCCATTTCAACTGGATCATCGGTTCCTCTAAACAATGTGTCAGCCTCCATGGGGAAGAAATGTTATGTCAACAGTAGAGTTTTCAAGTCTTATCTACAAGCTGTGTCCGATGTCCCTCCCACCTTTCTCAAATTCCCGTTTTTGCTAGCCATGCTTTTTATTTCAAGCGTTTCTTTCTCTATTATCCACATCATTTATCTTTTCAAGTATCCCTGTCTCTAGCCTCTCACTGTATTGTCTGCACAGTCCTCCTGGGACTGACTTTTCCCAGCAATCGGAAGCCCTGTCCATTTTCCTTCATCAGCTCCAACTCCCATCATCACATGCCTCAGTGCCTGCCAGCCCTGGCCTGCTTGATGTCACCCCACCCTGACCCCAGCATCGTGCACGGAGTGCCTTCTGTCAGATGCAGGAATGGGAGCCGACAAATGTCTGGATCGCAAACGCCAAAGGGCAAAGTTCTATCTTCTCCCCTCTGCGTGTGTTGAAAAGCACCAGCCGCTGTACACGATCGACAGGCGTAGGTTTCCAGTTCCCAGCTTACTGGGTCACCAGAACGTTCAACAAAATGGCTGGGTTTTCTGAAATATGCTCCAGAGTCACGAAACAGGATGGGTCACCAGAGCAGCGGCTGCCTCTCCTATGGTCAGGGAGACCCTGGAGACGGAAACTCAACCGTAGGTGCCGTAACTGGGAAGCCATCACGCCCACATCATCGAAAGCATGCTCTGCGACAGCTTGTCTCCTGGCATCCTCGTAGACAGCGAAGGGGGCTTGGGATTAAGTCACATGACCCCTGTTCATTAAATTCTGTCACATGACCCCTGTTCATTAAATTCTGTTAATTTGCAAATAATTAGCAGAAAGAGGCGGTATGAGACGCCTGCATCCTTTGGCTTCTCCGTACTTAGCAGAGGACACCGCAATGTCAGCGTCTAAGGTCTGGGCGAGAACATAAGCCTCTAGGGATTCTGGGAAATGTAACTTTTGGTTTTCCCAGCCTCCATAGGAAGACACTAGAGGATGGTAATGGCTGTTGGAGGTCACACGCCTGCCACACGTCGGCAGACGTGTTCCATGTGACTCTGCTGTTCCCTTCGAGTCACCCAAACTTGAAGTACCCGGGCACCTGACACTTCGGCTTCTTGGGATTGACACTTACCTTAACTCCGTCACACATTGAGAAGTCAATGATCTGCGGTGGGTGTGTCCATATTCCAAGCCTGCAGGTCTCAAAGGCTCATGGTAGAATCACTGCAGAGTCTCTATTTGTGGAAATGGAAACTGTTTTTATTTTAATGTTATTTAAAATACAGAAAGCATAAAAACAGCTATAAAATTCCCATGGTTACAAAAAGAATCTGTTTTAAAAAAACTATAAAAATTAATTTGCAAATTAAACTCAAGTAAAACTCTAAAACAAATGGAATCCAAACCAATATGTCATTAGCATGATTAATGACACTGTTTTGTTCAAAGTAAATTACCAGTGTCGGCCCTAATAGCGGGAAAACCCGTGTTTGCGTTTTACATGCCACATGTTAATGGTCTGACTCTCTCGACCCCAAGCGGAACGACCCCCATCCCCGCCTCTGTCACTGTCAGCGCCGATGTCATTATATTTTTCTTCTGAACAATCCATTCTTTTTTTTAAGTGCTGGTTTTAACGGGCCAATCAATTTAATGGTGCACTCCAAAATAAAGTGCTGAGAAATTTAAAGCACCATTTAACGAAAGCTTCATCAGCACGTAATCACTAATGCCCTCATTGCTAATGAACTGCGGAAGGCTGGTTTGCACAAAGAAGCAGTTTGTGCAACAGAGCCTGCTTCGAGGGTGATTCCGGCCGCCACCTCGCTGACGCTTGAGTCCCCGTGTCACACTGCCATGCATAGGTGAAGGCCATCCACCCCCTTCCTCTGAATGGAGGAAGCCTTGGCTCCTGGGGACTTGTTTGAGATTCAGTTGGCATCCACATGCTGATTAATACAAATGTAAACAGGACGGAACCATTCCTACGAGGGGAAGGCTGCGCAAAGGTATGAATAGATAATTCAAACACTGAATAGTTAACAGGCAGGGGAATTGATACCCACGGTGATATAATTAATTCAATGATCAATTAAAATAATTATGAGACTCTGCTTTCTATCTATAAAATTGACAAAGTAAGAAGTTGCACGGTGCTGAAATCTTGGTTATGACGGGCAAGCGTTTGGATGGAAGGAGCCCTCACTCAGGAATGGTGGGAACAAGGCCTAGAGCAGACACAGTCGGAGCCAGCCATGTACTTAGTGACAGTGTGCCTGGAGGGCAGAACCCCACTCCTGGTACTCACGCAAGCGTGTCTGCGGGGGTACATGTCTGCAATCCCAGCACTCCGGAGGCCAAGGCAGGAGGATCAGGACCATTAATTCCAGGCCAAGGAAAGGAAGAAAGTTAGTTCAGGGTTAGACCGTGAAGGATTCTGTGGTGAACGAGGTGTCATCATGAAAGGAATAGATGGAATTAGGACGGTACACACTCACACACTCACATGCACACACATACACACACACACACCACACACACACATACACACGCACACCACACACACATACACACATACACACACACACATATACACACACACATACACACGCACACCACACACACATACACACACATACACACGCACACCACACACACATACACACACATACACACACATATACACACACACACACCACACACACACACATACACACACACATACACACACACACAGATGCACACATACACCACACATACACATGCACGCACACACACACATACAAACACACTCGTGTACACACACACATGCACACACCAAATCCTATTATCATCTCAATGATGTCACCCAGCCAGCATAACATTTAGGGGGAAACCGAATGCTGAAGAAGAATTCACTTCGGGAAGGAGAAAGTAAATATTTAGGGCCCAGTTTTAGTCCAGGACGTGAGGGCCATCCAAGTAGAAAAGTCAGGTTGAATTTGAGCAAATAAGTCAGGACCTCAGAAGAGCAGCCGCCTGGGCTGGCTTAGCACTTTACAGCTAAGTTGCAATAGCATGACAAAGAGGCTCCATATACGAGCTCAGTAAGTGGACTTCTCCTCTCACTCTCATCGTCTCCTTCCTCCCTACTCTGACGCGGTTACCTCTCAGCTCTGCCTATATCCCAGCCTGTGGGAAGGAAGGAGGAAGGTCCAGGCAAGTGACATGGCCAAGTTGGAAATTAGCCCAGAGACACACAGACAGTTGTGCTCACATGCTCAGTAGGGCTCAGACTTGGCCAAGCCTCAGAGGCTGTGCGAAAAAGGTCTGGGTGAGAATCTGCCAACATGGAGGAAAGGGAGAATGGACTTCGAGGGTGAGTAGCAGCCTGCCTGATCCAACAGTTAATGAGAATTTTTGTAACATTTTATTTTTATTATAGTTTTAATTTTTAAATGTTTTATTTTTGGGAATTTCATACATGTACAAATGAAATACGATCATTCCTACCTCCCATTTCCCCCAGTGTGTGTGTGTGTGTGTGTGTGTGTGTGCGCGCGCGCGTGCAGTCAGGTGCCCTCAGGGGCTGGAAGAGAGCATCAGATCTCCCGAGGCTGGAGTTTCAGGCGGCCATGAGCCACCTGGTGTGTGCGCTGGAAACCAGACTCTGGTCCTCGGCAAGGGTGGCAACCCCTTACCACCGAGCAGACTCTCCAGGCCAGGTAAGGAGTCTTGAGCATACAAGTGGAACTAAGAATACCCAAGGAGGTGGACGGAACGAGATATGTGAGGACGAAGTGAGCCGAGAAAGCAGGTCGCCATGGCAGAGTGAGGGGAGCCTCGGAGGGAGCTGAAACAGGGCAGCCCCGGGGTCGTGCCCCGAGAAGCCACCTCCCCCAGGGAGTTCGCAGAGTAGCCCCCTGCCTCACAGGGCAGAGCAGCAACCCTGAGCTGTCATGACCTGGCCTATCCCCCTGGCCCCTTCCAGTGCCTCTCGGAGTCTGCAGACACCCACTCCAAGGCCTCCAAACGCTCTTTCCCGTTGCTGTTGGGATTCGGTTGCTATGACTCCAGGCTTCGCTCAGGTGGAGCAGGCCTGGAGCTTTCCCTCAGGGCTCCAGATTTACTGGGAACTCAGAGCTATCTCCAGGTTACATCATCCCACGATCCCGATCCCGCTGGCTCCAGCTGTGACAGGTCACCGCTGCTTCCTAAATTTAGTGCCCCAACAGCTACAGTAACAACACGCAGAGAGAAAAAGAAAGACCGCTAGACACCCCACTCCTAAGAAAATAAATAAAAGCTTCGTCTCTGAGGGTGAGCTTGGGGATATTTTATCTTCACACGTCTGCATGGCACCTTCCACGGGCCGAACCCATGAATCCTCGGTCTTTATCCTGACGCTACATTAAATGAGAGTTAAACTGACGGATGGTAATGGCCTCTCACAAGAAGTACCGGGTGGGGGGTGGAGTGGGGGGGCTGACCATGCCGGGGCTGCCCATGAAGGAGGAGCACACAGAGAGCCCAACCCCTGCCCCTTGGCCCTCCCCCCTCAGCCCTCCCCAGAGCTGCTTACTGGAGTCACCTTCCTGGGAACAAGATGACTCTGAAGCAACAAGATGCTGCTCTGAAGTTGGACTGCAGGGCTTTCACACCAGCTTGGGGCAACAGCTCTAAGGCTTCGGGGAAGGGCTGTCTCCATGAGCAGGATCCACCAGCCCGGACACACAGAGGTCTGGGGAATGTGAGAGATAACCTCCACCACCTCAGCTCGCAGCGCCCTGGGCCAGGACACACAGGGACCGCCAGGGACACTGCAGGACATTCCCAACCCATGCTGACTTCCGGTTGGCAGCAGTTGCTGTCACTTCTCTAGTTGCTGGGATAAAACGCATGACCAGGTAACACAGGGAAGGGGGGGTCGCTTGGCTCATGCAGTTCCAGGGATCTTCCATGGTTGCAACAGGCAGGAAGGCGTGGCGGCAGGGGCTGAGCTACACTCAGGGTAGACTGAGTCAGCCTAATCGAGATATCCCTCGCAGGTGTGGCCAGAGGCGTGACTCTTGGTTCTAGATCCTGTAACGTCGACAATCGGTGTAAACATCGCTGTTGCTTTCCTGACGTACACAGCTTAAAAGAAGAAAGGTTTATTTGAGCTCCCAGGTCCACGGTCCTTGGCCTCTTCCACTGTGCTGAGACTCGGCGACAGCCGGAGCTGCAGGAGGTGACCATTCATCTCACGATGGACAGGAAGCAGAAAAGGAAGCTGAGACCAGGGACCAGATACAATCTTCAAAGCTTCCAGAACTTTCCAAAATTGCACGGCCACTTAGGGCCCAAAAGTTCAACATACGAGGCGACTTCATGCCTCTTCCTTCCTGTGGGAAGATCCCATCACAGGAACTTAGGGAATACAGTGGGCCGCTTGGCCTCGAGGCTTTGTCCCTAACTCACCCCCCACAAGAGAGAGGTGGGAAGCACTGGGGGTTGGGGAGCGACACGAATTCCAAATAGTGACCTAAAGGCTAATTAGTAAAGCTTCATTGCTTCATTGACCCGGGACTGGAGAGACGGCTCAGCAGTTAAGAGCATGCTCTTCCAGAGAACTCAGGTTCAATTCCCAGCACCCACGTGGCAGCTCACAGCTATCTGTAACTCCCGTTTCAGGAGATCGGACACCATACACAGACATTCATGGAAGCAAAACACCAACGCTCATAAAACAAAAATAAATAAGCCATTAAAAAAAAACATTTGCCAGGCAGTGTGATGCACACCTTCCATCCCAGCACTCAGGAGGCAGAGCCGGGCCGGTCTCTGTGAGTTCCAGGCCTCAAAAAAAAAAGTCATCACTGACCAAGGGACAGAAAGTAGAGTGGGGGTCGCCATGGGCTTGCGCTGGTGCCGTCTTGTTTGCTGAGTAGAGTTTCAGTTTGGGAAGATGAGAACATTCTATGGACGGAGATGATGGCTGTAAAACCAACCATGCGAATGTGCTTAAGCCAATAAACGACGTATTTAAAATGGTTAAAGTGGTAAATTTTACATTTATTTTCATCACAGTGATTTTTAAAAATAGCAGTAACCGGTTCACCCTGAACTGGCAAAGTGGTTTCTTAGCTATGGGGCAAAACCAGGAGCATCTGTGACAGTCGGCGCTCAGTTATGGGAAGTTAAATCGCAATCTTCTCACAGCTGAGTTCAGGGATGATATGAGTGCCCTCCCCTCTCTCGTGCACACAGACACTCAGACACACACTCACTCACACACTCACTCACACACCACACACTCACCCACACACTCACCCACACACTCACATATTCACACACTCACACTCACACACTCACACACATGCACACTCACACACTCACAGACATAGTCACACATGAACACATGAACACACACACACTCGCACACACACTCACACATACACACATGCACACACACAAACACATGCACACACTCACACACACACACACACACGCACACACATGCACACATTCACACACTCACACATGAACACATACACACATGTACACATTCACAAACACACTCACACATGAACACATACACACATGCACACACTCGCACACACACTCACACATGCACACACATGCACAGTCACATACACTCACACATACACACATGCACACACACACACACATACAACACATGCACACATTCACACACTCACACATGCATACATACACACACTTACACACGCTGGAGGCTGTTCTCAGCTGACTGGAAAGAGAACACTGTAAGACAAATCCAGGAAGTCTTAGCACCAGATGGCATCTTCCTAAACCTTGTTAAGGGGAATAGAAGCCAACGAGGAAGCCACGTGGTCAGCTCTGCGTTCTAAAAGACCATCGTGCTACAAGGTGGGAATTCAGTGCTGCAAAGAAGACGAAAAAGGGCAGGGGTGGAGGGCGGGATGCTCTCTCATCCTCAGGAGGGAGGGCCATAGAGCTGGTGACAGAGTGGGCGAGGAGCTGTAGCCAGGGCCAGCGTTCAGTGAGAGCCTGGGGGAGGAAAGATGGTCAGGGTTGAGACCCTGGTCCCACCTAAACACCAGATAAGCAACAGAAGGAGAAATGCAGGTGCGTGTGGGGACAGCACGCCACTCTGTGCCCAGTGGGAGACAGAGGTTCAAAAGACAGATGGATTAGTCACATGATTGTGGAGGTATTTCTATGGCCATGCCTGAGACCCAGAGAGGCTCCGGAGGACCCTGAAGCCATTTCTCCCCAGGTAAACCACTTCTCCCTCCACAGAGGACAACGCTGCAGAGGGAGAAACAGGCCTGACTGGGGCGGGAGAGATCTGCACTAGGGTTCTGGAAGGTTTGTCCTAGCTGTAGTCTTGGTCAGGGTTTCTGTTGCTGCTGTGGTGAAACACTGTGACTGAGGGGTTTGTGTGGCTCACACTTCCACATCCCTGTCCATCATGGAAGGAAGTCAGGGCAGAAACTCAAACAGGGCAGGACCCTGGAGGAGGAGCAGTTGCAGAGGCCGTGTAGGGTGCTGCTTACTGCCTTGCTCCCCATGGCTTGCTCAGCCTGCTTTCTTACAGAACCCAGGACCACAGCCCAGGGATCCACAATGGGCTGGGCCCTCCTCCATCAATCACTAATTAAGAAAATGCCCCACAGGCCTGCCTACTGCTGAGGTTCCCCCCTTTCTGGTGACTCCAGCTTGTGTCGGGTTGACATAAACCAGCCAGGACGCCATGGTAGGCTACTTGGTTCCATGAAGAAAGACCCTGAGGGATGGAGGACTCTCAAGCCACCATCATGGAGACTTTCCCTTTAACCTCAAGACTCAGACAACCGTGCGCCTTGGTGCCCACCCCAACACCGTTGACACCTGCACGTGGGAAGATCTGACTGTGTGTCTCAGAAACTCAACAAGACAGCACCTTAGTGCTTGACACACAGTTGGTGCTAATAAATATTCGCGTGTTTGTGTCTTCCACAGCTCTTTACTTTCCCAAGATTCTCTTACTAGAACCGCACACTCATCTGAAGTCCCGACACTCTTGAAGCCCACGAGCTCCGGTTCCTGGAACAGTTGCTCAGAGATCCTTCTTAATTCTACACCTGCACAGCAGTCGTCCACACAGGACTGACAAGCAGACATGGCTGTGGTGGTCAATCTCAGGATATATTTTTATTTTATGTATACAAGTGTTTGCGTGTGTGCATGTGTGTGTACTATGTGCTGTGCATGCCTGGTTCCCTCAGATACCAAGAGAAGACATTGATCCACTAGGGTTGGAATTACAGATGGCTGTAAGCCACCATGTGGGTGCTGGGAATTGAACCTGGGTCTTCTGAAAGAGCAACCCATGCTCTTAACTGCTGAGCCGTCTCTCCAGCCCCAGTGGTGGCTAATCTTGATTGTCAGCTTCACAGGTTCACCTGGGAGACAAGTCTGTGAGTGTTTCTATGAGAGAGAGGTTTACTACGGTGGGAAGACCCGCCCTGACTGTGGGCAACACCCCATGGATGGGGTCCTGGACTGGATGAAAGGAAAAAGGCAGCTGAACACCAGCGTCCCTCTGTCTCTGCTTCCTGGCTCCGGACAATGTGAGCAGCTCCCCCACACTCCCGCCGCCATGCCTTCCTGGACATGAGGGACTGTGTGATCTTGTACTGTGAGCTCAAGTAACCCTTTTCTCCCCTAAGTTGCTCTGGTCAAGTATTTGCTGTGGCTTCGAGAAAGGTAACTAACAGCCTAGCAGGGAAAGCCGAGCGTCTGCCGGACGTTTCCTGCTGACTGACATGTAGGAGCCTGTCAGGCGGGGGCTGCCTAGCTCCTCTCCTGTTAATTACGCCCCCACTAATTACATAGGCAGGATCGGCAGCTTTATTGGAAGAGGTGGGCCTGGAGCAGCCACGGGAAGGAAAGATGAGCTCAGCTTCTGCTTCTCACTTGGGTCTAATCAGAATTTGAGAAAACATCTAATGACCTGTCTTTCTCACTATCCACATGGAGGTCTTTTCCATGCCAGCTCTGGAGGCCCATCTGGGGCTGGGAGTTGGGGGTTGGCATGAGGGGATGAGAGATGGGCGTGTGTGTTCCTGATAAAGGCTACCCCTCCCCCCCCAGCTGTACAAGACACGAGCTATTTAATAACAGGTTTCCAAAGAGCCATGGGGAGGACTGTTCCTTATCAACGCCTGCTGTTCTGGGGTATTGCCGTGAAAGAGAAGCAAACATATATCCTGACGTTGAGGAAGTGTGGCATCTATTTTGCAAGTACAAACGAGGGGGAAAGCTAAAGGATTTAGAGGCTAGAAACTGGTCCTAAGCCAAGGAGATCCCTGATCCCTCCCCTCCCATCCCAGGAGCTCCACTGATCTGAAACCAGCAGCCCTGTGCCCCCCGAGCACCCACAGGCCCGAGCTACTCAGAAGACACTCTGTTCCCACCTTTGCCACCAAGGCCATCGGAGCCGATGTGTTCAGAGCCTTCACAGGAGTGGTCGGCCATGCATAGCTGCCAAGAACAAGGCCTCAGGTGCCCAGACAGCCTGTGAAAAGAGGCTCTCAGAGCCGTCCAAGGACAAGCCACCCCGCTGCAGCACTGGCAGCTGGATATGTCAGGTCCTGAGTGCTGCGGGCAAGCAGACGCTCCTGAGGAGAATGACCACAGAAAAAATACGTGTGGTCCAAACGTATGTGCTGTTTATTTACAAGATAGAGTACCTGCTCCTCGCCGCAGTACAGTTGACAGCATTTTTAACCATCCACATGTGGTGTGTTCGTGACAGAATTAAGAACCCTTCTGCACCAGTGGGTGCAATGTCCACAAGTCACAGGGTCTGAGAACACAAATACACAGAAACGAAGATGACTGACAGCCTGGAAGGGTTGCTCTGAAAGTCTTACGTAATTACAAACTGAAATATCTGGGAAAGAAAAAGAACTGGTGGGTGTCGCCTCCTAGCAGTGGAAGGCAGGGGAGGAGGGGGAGGGGAAGAAGGGGGCAAAGGGGGAAGGGGAGAGGGCAGAAACCCCTGCTCTAGCTTATGCACATTGTGATTCCTGGAAATAGCTGACGACTAAGTTTTGCCTTTTAAAGTTATAATGGAAAAATCTACATAAGTAATACGTAAATGAAAACCACACAGAGGTCTAACTGCTGGGCTAACCCTAGGGGTGCACGATGTACTTTACATGGTTCCTCTAGGCAACTAAGATCTATATTAAAGGGTTTGTAGTTCAAATGGGTCTCTCAGTAGCCATGTATATCTTTCCAATTCAATTTTCCAAACACTGTGTGTGTATTCACTGGAAGGTCACACATGTGCAGTGTGTGCACTGCGGTCACTGGAAGGTCACGCATGTGCAGTGTGTGCAATGCGGTCACTGGAAGGTCACGCATGTGCAGTGTGTGCACTGCAGTCACTGAAAGGTCACGCATGTGCAGTGTGTGCACTGCAGTCACTGGAAGGTCACACATGTGCAGTGTGTGCACTGCGGTCACTGGAAGGTCACTCGTTGCAGTGTGTGCACTGCGGTCACTGGAAGGTCACGCATGTGCAGTGTGTGCACTGTGGTCACTGGAAGGTCACGCATGTGCAGTGTGTGCACTGCGGTCACTGGAAGGTCACGCATGTGCAGTGTGTGCACTGCGGTCACAGGAAGGTCACGCATGTGCAGTGTGTACACGGCGGTCACAGGAAGGTCACGCATGTGCAGTGTGTGCACTGCGGTCACAGGAAGGTCACGCATGTGCAGTGTGTGCACTGCGGTCACTGGAAGGTCACGCATGTGCAGTGTGTGCACTGCGGTCACTGGAAGGTCACGCATTGCAGTGTGTGCACTGCAGTCACCATCCAAAGTCAGAAAGTTCTGAGGTCCAACGTGAGTCGGGCTGCAGCGATTTCAGATCACGGAATGTGGCCAGTGTTCACCTAGGCTCATCTCCACAGTGGCCTCCCTGCTATTTTACCTTTGCCAGACTGAGCTGTGAAGTGAATGCTTCCGAGGTGTCTCACCAGCTGACCGCTCCTCTCTGAGCCTGGCAATAGCTCAGGACCCTTGGTTCCAGCAGCCTCGGGACCAGGAGCTCTGGCCCTCCCTTTGGCCACCCTACCGTTTCCTCAGACCCCATGGAGGGTCCCTGGCCCACGCTCTCATCAGCTCCTCCTCGGCCTTGGTCTCCTGGTCTCGTTCTCCCTTCAGGCAGGTGGACGCCACGCATTTCTGACATCCAAGTACTGAGCTTCCAAGTACTGAGCTGAGGAGTGCTGACCCCAGGGCAGAGGCAGCCTTAGACACAGTGATACTTCTGTCTGGGAGTGGCGGGACCAGTATCAACTCCAGTGTTGTCTTGTACACTACCTGTACCAATGGAGCCGACCCACCTGGCAGGGTTCACATGTGCAGTTCCCTACTGCTGTTCGTTAGCGTGAGTTAAGATGACCATCTGTTGGGGAAGTTTATTTTTAGTTATGTATAAAATAACTGTTTTGTGCACTGTTGGGTGAGGGTCTGCCTAGGTCTTGGATTTTGTACTGTCCGCAGGTGTTGGGTTTCTGTGGGGATGTTTGATTGCTCATGATCTGCACGTGCTGTCAGTAGAACACCCGAAAGAATAAAAACACCTGAGCTCAGACACTCAGGGTTCCACCGTCCAGGTTGGCGCTGGCCATGATGGCGGTTCCCTCTGCTGAGGTCCGGCGGGGTTTGCGCCTATGAGCATGCCTCCTTGTCTTCTTTGGTGCGTTGTCACATAGCCTAACTACTATAACCGTGGATTCAAAATAAAACTGTTCAGAGAGAATGGCTCAGCAACACCAGCTTGTATCATTTGAGTCAAAGGACGTAAGGAATCCAGAAAGGTTAACTGACTGGTGGAAATACCCAGGGAGGCAGGGAGAATCAAAATATGTCATCAGGGGCTGGGAGCCAATGAGAGACCCTGTCTCAGAAAATAAGGCGATGGCAGCTCACAAAGACAGCTGAAGTTACCCTCTAGCCTCTACTGCATACACATGGATGTCAGAAATGCGTGGCGTCCACCTGCCTGCAGGGAGACCGAGACCAGGAGACCCAGGCCGAGGAGGAGCTGATGAGAGCATGGGCCAGGGACCCTCCAGGGGGTGTGGGGAAATGGTAGGGTGGCCAAAGGGCCAGAGCGCCGATGAAATACACAAGCAGAGCGTCTGCATACTCTCCTCGTGTGCACTTACACACATATAAACACGCACACACACACCAACAGGAACTTGACACAGTGTCTCACCGTGGACCATCACATCTGCCCTGTATCTGAAGGTAGACGACTACTTGCCTCACAGATGAAGTCTCTGAAGCTAAGAACAACCCCTGGCTAACATCTGCAGATCCCCACATCTGGTCCCGGGATCCCTGCACTAGCCGGGCCAAGGAATAAGGAACACAGCAGGTGGGGTTGCAAGCAGAACACTTCTCACAGAGTGCTGCTCCAGCAGGGAAAGATGTCTGGGCTCTGGCAAAGTGTGCCCCCGGTACCCTAAAATTGGCTGCGTCCACTGGTGGGCGGCAGCAGCCACACAAGGGGGTTCGATGTGGAACAGCATCTGAGAACGTGCTCAGTATGGAGACAAGCAGAGTCCCTGGACATCCCAGACTTTGGGGGTGAGTGGAGAGGTGGCTTATGAGAAAGAATATTTTCTGTCAAGCATGGGGACCTGAGAGTGGATCCTAATACCTACATAAAAACCCAGGCATGACCATGGCTCACCCTACCCAGTGGGGAGGGAGAGGTGGAGACAGGAGACATACCAGGGCTGGCAGCCAGCTTAGCTCCGAGTCCACTGAGAGACCCTGACTCAAAGGAGTAAGGCGAAGTGACAGAGCCGGACAGGTGGCATCATTTTGTCTCTCTGCTCCTGCACAGGTGAGTACCCACACTCACAAGTGTCCATACACCTGAGGGGGGATGGGTGGGTGGAGGGAGGGAGGCGGAATGGGGGAATAGAGGGAGGGGGGAGGGAAAGCTGACAGAGAGGGGGAGGGGGAGAGAGGCCAACGGAATGAACAGGTACATCCATGTACAGGAAACTTCTGGTGGTTAGTAGCTTAAGAATGAGCGCGTTTGAATATTCAGCACCAGGGCTTCAGTTAGCTGCCTGACTTTCTCGTCCGGGAAGTGGGGTTATGAGAGTTAAGATGGGTCTTGTATGCAAAACACATGAAAGAGTATTGTTGCACTCGGCTAATGTAATCTATTATTATTTTGTTTCATCGCTACGGGAAGGTTGTTAACAGCAGCATGTCAGACAAAGGCTAAGAAGCCTTTGATCACGAGCCTGGACAGTTTACTATAGAAAACACTGAAGTCAATAACAAGCAACGATGGTGTTATTACCAACCACCAAGACCAAAGTGAACCTCTGGTTTCTTCTGGTCAATAAAGGGAATGAGGGGCTGGAGAGATGGTTCCGCAGTCAGGCGGCTCAAGATCGCTGCGCTTGCGGAGAAACTGAGTTCGGTTCCCAGCACCCACAATGAACAGCTTATGGTCACCAGTAACTCAAGCTCTAGGAGATCTGATGCCCTCTTCTGGTCTCCAAGGGCACCTGCACTCATGTGCGGGCGCACACACACACACACACACACACACACACACACACAAACACAGTGAGCACGAGACAGTGCTGAAGAGGAGTGAAATCTCAAGGCAACAGAAAGAGGAACACACCATGGGGGTGCAAAGAAATCCACCGAGACACTGGTAATGGGTCACCCCCAAACCCAGGTGGCATCCCTGCCTTCTGTGCACATTCCACAGAGCGAAGGCAGAGAAGATGTCTCCCATCCAGACCCACCATCTCAGCTATAGGACTTGACTTGCCACTTAGATATAAAAATAGATAAAAAATTATATGTTCCTGCTCTTGGAAAATGGATACAGACAGAAATATAGTATAAGGGGGATTCGGAACTTGGAGATAAGGACAATGTGAGGTTTGTACAGAAGAACAAAACCAACAGATCATATGTAACTATAAAGGGTCTCACGTGACCATGGCCTGGATGGCCTACGATGGCCATCGGGACCCTGAAGAGCCAGGAATCCCAGTAACGTTTAGTCTGAGCAGCTGGAAGCCTCAGGACAGGTTGGAACCGATGGTACTCCCAGGGACAGCGTGAAACCTGCCGGTGTGGGCCAGCACTAAAAGGATGAAGATGCTGGAGTCTGGTGTCCATGACAGATGGCAACAGCCCAAGACAGCCCTGCTTGGGATGGATGGAGCTGGTGTGGGCCGATGGCTTCCTCCTTCCTCCACCTGGTGTCAGTTCATTTCCTCCTTACTGCGACAACACGCAAGAAACCTAAGGGAGAAAGGGTTGATGTTGGCATCAGTTTGTGAAGAGCTGCAGTCACTGTGACAGCAGGCACGCAGGCAGGAGAGAGAGCAGTCGCTGTGACAGCAGGCACGGAGGCAGGAGCAGGTAGAGAGCAGTCGCTGTGACAGCAGGCAGCAGGAGAGAGGTGCAGTCGCTGTGACAGCAGGCAGCAGGAGAGAGAGCAGTCGCTGTGACAGCAGGCAGCAGGAGAGAGATGCAGTCGCTGTGACAGCAGGCAGCAGGAGAGAGATCAGTCACTGGGACAGGTAGACATGGCAGCAGGAGAGAGGTGCAGTCGCTGTGACAGGCAGGCAGCTCTTCACATTGTGCTCACAATCGGAAACAGAGAAGAGAAGCCCGCCCCCAGTGACCTGTCAGCTACTTTACTGTTGCTGTGGTAAAACACCAAGACTAAAGGCAACTTGCGGGAGAAAGGGTTTGTTTTAGTTCAGAGTTCAGAGGGAGAAGCCAGGTGGCGGAGCCGACAATGGCAGCAAATGGCCACCATGGTGCCAAGCGTACATCTTCAAACGCAAGCTCCAAGACAGAGAGCCTAGGGGAAGGAGGCAAGGCCTTTCCCTCTCAGAGCCACCACACTGGCGGACTTCCTCCAGGGCTGCACCCCTACACCTCCCAAACAGCGCCCAGAGCTGGGGACCAAGTGTCCAAATGCTGAAATCGTGGGGGACGTTCTCATTTAAACCAGCACATGACCCTCTCCTCCAATCACTCCTCCACGAATTCCCGAACACACAGACCTGCGGGGAACACTCTGTATTCAAATCACAGCACAGTTGCTCCCACCTGGGCCCCCAGCCTGTCAGGCAGAGCTGTCCACATTCAGGGAGGGCCTTCCTGGTTGGTCGTTGTCCACATGTCAAAGATTTCTGGGCATGCCTTTGGAAACACACCCCAAAGTGAGCTTTACTGAAGTCCTGGGCACCACTCCATCCGTTCAAGTTGAGGGTCAGGACGAAGCATCAGAGCACAGTCTCAGAGAGGCGTGAAGGACGCCTTCAGGAACTCTGACGGTCCAAGCTGAGATTCAAATAAGATGACAAAGGAAAAGGAACTCATATGCTGTGTGTGTGTGTTTGTATGTGAGCAGGCATGTGCACGTTTACACACAGATGCTGAGGGGACAGAGGGTGGATGTGTGTGTGTGTGTGTGTGTGTGTGTGTGTGTGTGTGTGTGTGTGTGTGTGTTAATCCAGTCTGATTTACGTCTGCATAAGAGAAACCTGTGTAGAGAGGGAAATGGAACAACCGTACCTATGATGGTTAATATCAACTGATAACTGGGCAGGATCTAGAATCCCCTAGTGGTCAAGACTCCAGGCACGCCTGTGACAGGTTATCTAGATTAGATCAGCCTCTGGACGTGTCTGGAGGAACTGCCTGGATCTGGTTGACTGAGGTGGGAAGACCCGCCTAACTGTCTAGTTGACTGAGGTGGGAAGACCCGCCCTGTATGGTTGACTGAAAAAAAGGGGAAAGAGCTGAGAACAGGTTCCACCTCTCCCTGCTTCCTGACTGTGGATAACGTGAGCAGCTGTTCCTGCCTCCAAGCCTTCCCTGACACGTGGACTGCACCCTCAAACAGAAAGCCCGAACAGACTCTTCCTTCTGTTAGTTGCTTTTATTGGGGTATTTTACCACAACGATGGACATAGTTATTAAGACCACCCAAAGTCTCAGTCGTGGGATCCCACGCTGTAGGGCCTCGGGTGGCCATTTTCTCTTTTGAAGTTGGCTCCGATTTCCCTAGTTGGTTCCAGGTTCGTTTTTGGCTTTTGTTGACGTTAGGTCTTGATGCTGCAAACCCCCTCCTCAGTCCCTTCTTTCCCCTGCCTCTCCTTCCTCCCTTGTGAAGTCCTCCACCCCTCCAGGTCTGTCATTCCAACCGGAACACGGCAGCGAAACAGATGAACTCAGTTAAGCTCCAGGCCTGGGTTCTGTAGCCTGTGTATCTGGCTTCCTCTGGTTTGCTGTTTTGTTTGCTTTGTTTTTGTCCTGTTCTGTAGCTTGTGATCTGAGTATCTGGTTTTTTGTTTGTTTGTTTCTGTCATTTTTTTAAAACAGGGTCTCATATAGCCCAGACTGGCCTCAGACTTGACAAGTAGCCGAGCCTGTCCTTGAACTCCTGATCCTTCTGCCTCTGCCTCCTTGGATTGACATCACAGGCCTATGTCACAATGTCCGGTTTCTGTGGTGCTGGAGATGAGACCTAGGGCCTCAGGCAAGCTTTCGACCATCCGACCCACACACCTTGTTTGTCTGTCCGCCTGTTTTTGAGAGGGAGTCTTGTTACGCAGCCAGGACTGACCTCGAATCTGTCTACCCTGCTCATGCCTCCCGGGGGCCGAGCTGACACAAGCAGCACTCCCTTCTACTCTGATCTCCTACACTGTGGACTCCTAGGGTCCGGCTGTACATCTCACACCAACCACAGCTGAACAGACGTGGCACAAGACCGTCATGTTTCTTGAATGAAAAAACCAGAATTGATGTTTCAGATTCATCAGTCTTATTTTACATTTATTTTGCTTTACATATTTACGCTTTATTTTATTTTTTATTTTACATTTTTTACATTTATTTTATTTTACTTTATTTTACATTTATTTTACTTTATTTTACATTTCTTCCATTTCAGGATCTTTTTAAAGGTATTACTGTTGCAATCTATCTTCTGACAAAAGGAAACAGCTGATTTTTATAAAAGAATAAAAAAATAAAAGCCCTCCTTCGTTCTGGATTCCCCAGCGGTGCGGCTCTAGTCCCTGTTTGCTTTGACCGCCTGTGCAGAGCTGGTCCGGTGAGGTCAAGACAGGAAGCCAATTACGGAGCTCCTGCGGTGCGGCATCCGGAGAGTGCGGGAACCCAGCTGGCCAGCCTGCGCTAACCCTGGTGTGCACAAATTCATGCCTACGCCCAGGCTCGGGACGCACCCAACTAACGCAGACTGTGTTTTCAGGTTCCAGAAGCTCAAGGTCCCGCGGGGTCAAGGTGGGAAACTAAGGCACAAACAGGCTGAGCAGCGCTCTCCAGGATCCCAGAGCCAGGCAACAGCAGAGCCAACATTTTGTTTGTTCTCCTGAGTCCTTGTTTTTTCCTGGAGAGGCTGAGCTGGGGCCTCCCCAACCTCCAAGTCCTGACTCAACCACGATGAATCCGCCCACAGCTGGTTACCGAGCATCCGTAATGCTGCACACCTGCCCGGTAGGCGGTCGTGGGGGGAGCAAATCCCCACCTTCGAAAATCCCCAGAATGCTAGTTATACAATTTGTGGCGTCCATAAAGTTGCGCAAGTCCACACAATGAATCAGTGTCGGAGGCAGGGGTGCAGGAGACTCTGGCCTCTCCAGCTGGCTCCTCCCACCGAGGCTCTGGCCCCGCCTCCTCGAGGCTGACTCGCTCCCTAAGAACCAACCTGAGAACACAGTCACGAGTCAGAGCCTGGGGCTTCAAACACTGTGGTGAGGGCTGCATTCTGGAAATCTGCTGCGCCCTAACCCTAACCCTAGCCCCCACTTCCCAGAACGCTGCTGCTAATAACCCCAGGGACCCCAAGCCACACTTCCCCCAGCAAGTGCTCAGCGGCTACTCGTGGTCCTCCTGTAGTCGATGGCATAGATTTCCCTGGAGCGTTTCCAGCTCCACAGACAGGTCTCTCAGGTCACACGGAGCTAAACCATCAGAGTGAGAAGTCACAGAGACACCTTTCTCCTACTGTCACCGGAGCCCCTTCTGGAAAACGGTCGCTCAGGAGGACACATTGCAGGTGTTCATGGGTAGATGGTTCCTGCATGAGTGGGGGAAAGTGTGACGTCAAGAGCTCGGGTAGAACAAAACTCCTTTCTGCCATCACCTGTCCCTGCCCTTGAAAACACAGACATAAATGGTGGCAGGATTTATGGGAGCAACGAAAGTCCATCCCCACCCACGGCCTTGTCTCATGACTCATGTGTCCAGGCATTCACGGTGAGACGAGTCAACCAGCCCTGAACGCCGACGAGGGCCGGGGGGGAAGGAGTGTCTTTTAAAACGAAAAGCCCAAAGCTGTAGAAGTGGGAGTTTCTGTAATCCAGTTCCTTCACAGTGCCTATGGGGAAACGGAGGACCGTGCTAACACCCGAGCCTTGGCCACACAGCCAGGTGGAAGCAGCCTTGTCCTGCTGCCCTCTTGCTACCTAGGATTCAGGCCAGGAGGAGAGAAGACAGACAGTTCTTAGAGTGGGGAGCTTGGGGGGTGGGGAGGAACCACAGAGCCAAACTGAAGACAAGCTCACGGAAAAGCCAGAAGCAAAATTAAACTGTTGTGTTAAGAGCAATAAAATCAACCAGGCTCTGGTGAGACAGGAAAGTGGTGTGGCCTGAATATTTGTGCCCCTCCAAAACTCAAACGCTGAGGGCTTATCGCCAAGGTGATGCTAGATTAACAGATAGATAGGGCCTTTACTAGATTAATAGGGCCTTTGGAAGAGAGTAGGCCGTGAGGTGGAGCCCTCAAGATTCGCTTTAGAGCCTTGTTGGGCATGACTATCTCCGAAGACACGCGACTGCCATCTGGGAAGTTCAGCTCCACCCCCTTGCAAAAGGATTGTCCCAGCTAGGCTTGTTGACTGCTTGTACCCCCGCATGGAGGAGCGGCGAGGGTCACAAGACACTTGCCTGAGTGTCCGGCTGCTCCCTACCTCCTGTGTGTACAACCCTGCCTTAACTGCACGTGGCCTCAGGGAAGGGCTACAGTCTACGGGCGGAGACTAAGCTGGGGAGGGGCTCCATCTCTGCAGCTATGGGGAAGCCGTCATCCCGGCTGGGTAAAGGCTTTCCATAGGCTGCCTTTTTGGAGAGGGTACCCACTTTAACCCCTTACCTGTGCTCTGGAATGAACCCCAACAAACTCATTGGTTCCCCAGAGTGAACTCTGGTGGAATCGTGATTTGGACCTGGAGCGGAGGGGTAGACATTGTTTACATCTCCCTGGAAAGGCATTTTAGCAATATGGCTTTATAAAAAAGGCTCAGAGAGAGACACTTGGTATGGACTACTGGCCTCCACAAGCATGTACACACACACACACACACACACACACACACTCACACACACACACACACAGAGGCACTCACACGCACACTCACGCACACACAGGCACACACATGACACACACGTGCACACACACACGGTGCACACACACACACACATGCACAGGCACGCACATACTCACTCGGGCTTTAGGAATCTCGGCTGTTGAGACAGCCCAGTTGGTGAGTTTGGATCCTCAACAGGACGCACACAGCCAGCAGTGGGGAGGCAGAAACGGGAGGAGTCCTGCGGTTCATTGCCAGACAGGTTAGCCAAACCTGTGAGCTCCAGATTCACTGAAGCTGGACAGTGGTTAGGAAGGGTACCAGTGCTGACCTCTAACCTCCACGTTCATGAACACGTTATGTGCATACATTCATGAGCATGTACACGTACAATTGATTAATTAATTTAAAATTTTAAAGGCCTAATAAATCCAGCTGATCCTGTCCACCGCGCCAGGACACTGCTCAATAGAACTGCCTGTGATCCAGGCTGTTCCCTGATGCAGGATCTGCTGCCATTTTGATCCCAGTCTCCAGAAGTGGGAGAAATAACTTTCTGAGGTGTATGAGCCACCTGGGGAAAGCCGCTTCCTCACAGCAACCCAAATAGATGGAAGTGAAAAGCAATTAAGAAAGATCTGAAGCCTAGCAGCACCGTGGAATGACACGGCAGATGGACAGGAGCAGTCTGGTACGGAGTCAGTGGAGCCGCCTGCAGAGGGGTCCTCCCACGGACAATTTAGAATGTCTGGGGGGGTTTGAAATGTTCCTTTCTGTGGCTCAGTGACCCCACGACTTCTCTGGAGAAGCATTTGCATGTGCGTATACAGACCCGAGTACTAGCTGTCCCATCGCGTGCAATCGGGAAATACGAAAGTGACCTACGTATCCAAACGCAGAAATCATGCGTGGAAGGACACACACCCACGCGATGGTTGGAAGGACTCAGCTGGAGAGAGCATGAAGCTCCAGTCAAGGCCACCACAGCACATGGCGTGTCTTTATGTAGTTAGAAAAGGGTGGTCCCTTCTGTGTGATGCGGAGAAAGTCAGCCCCTCCCCTCCTGTGCGGTGAGCTGTTGGGGCTGGATTCTGGATTCAGTTTCAACTTCTCTCCTTTGTGTGACCAGGAGAAGCTGAGAGTCCAGTCCTACCAACCAGAGGACTCTGTTGAATGGACAAATAGGTTCTAGAACCGCGGTTCTCAACCTGTGGGCCACGGCCCCTTAGGCGGTGGAACGACCCTTTCACAGGGGTCGCCTAAGGCCATGTGCATATCAGATACTTTATGATTCGTGACAGTAGCGAGATTACAGTTACGAAGTAGCAACGAAAACAATTCTACGGTTGGGGGTCAGCACAGCGTGTGTTAAAGGTCGCAGCGTCAGGAAGGTTGGGAACCATGCTCTAGGGTAGAGCGTAAAACTCAACACCTTTGACTAGTTTAAACACACATTGCTCAAATAAAACATACTCTGCGTGCTAATGAGACTAGAGCATTCACATCTGCCCTCCTGTTCCTGAGGAGTGCAGAAGCGAGGAATGCTGGGAGACCCGCCCTTCAGCTTTATATGGTGTTCTGATTTCATGTCCCCACAGCAAGAGTGTGTCTCTCTGTCATTCATACGATTAAAGCTAAAATTCAAACTGAGAAACAGAGAGCCAAACCCTCACAACAGAAGAAATTTATGACACCCTAGTAACTCCTGTCACCACCACCGGAGCCAGTATCAGATTTAATGGCGCCAGTGTGTGGACCATGACTATCCCAAGTTCATCTGCTCTGTGGTGGCGGTGGTTGGGGGTGGGGTGGGGTGGGTAGAGAGTGACACAGAGCTTGGATTGGATGAAATAACTTCATAGGGAAAAACAGAGGGAGGTGAAGCTCCTATGTCTTCTCCTAGAGACAACCCTTCCCAAGCCCCAGAGCTCCTGTCTGAGCAACTCTGTCTACATAAAGTGGTCAGAGAGCCAACAACCAACCTGAGCAGGATCAAAGGGACCATCCCCAGCCTCTTGGGGGAGGGGCTTTGTCACAGTGAAAAGAAGGTGAGAGGAATTGACTGGTCTGAAAATTGTTTTTTAATAGTTTGATTTCACGCACCTCTTGTTACTTAAGTAACATTCATCTTCCTCCAAATCTCTAGCTCCAGCTTCATGGGGCTTGGCAGCTCAATTTCCTCTCAGTCTCCTGGATGACACAAAGGTCCAGTGGTCACTTATCTAAGGAAGGCATGCTAGCGCCTTTAAGACCCGCACCCCCACTCAGCATCCTTCTCTGGGAAAGATTTGCAATCCCAGGAGGACGGCTTTGCTTCTCAGAACTCACTTCCCTGTCACCTCCATCCAGAGGCCACCCTCCTCCTATTGATCCTTCTGCTTCGGGTGGTTAATTATCTCCAAGGCAATTGACCACTTAGTCAAGGAAGACTTCATGGAAGCTGACAATGGTCTTGGATGTGAGCAGACTAAAGGACAAGCTCCAAGTGCTTCCTGAACACTCTTCCTTCTCTTTGTCTGGCCCACCCACTGCCTGGCCACCCACTGCCTGGCCACCCACTGCCTGGCCACCCACTGCCTGGCCACCCACTGCCATGGCCTGCTCATTGCCTGGCCCACCCACTGCCTGGCCCACCCACTGCCTGGCCCACCCCACTGCCATGGTCACCCACTGCCTGGCCCACCACTGCCTGGCCCACCCACTGCCATGGCCCGCTCATTGCCTGGCCCACCCACTGCCTGGCCCACCCACTGCCTGGCCCACCACTGCCTGGCCCGCCCACTGCCTGGCCCGCCCACTGCCTGGCCCGCCCACTGCCTGGCCCACCACTGCCTGGCCCGCCCACTGCCTGGCCCACCACTGCCTGGCCCGCCCACTGCCTGGCCCGCCCACTGCCAGTAGACCATGATGTGCCAGCAAGGGAACACTGTTGTATGACACACCCTGCCCCTGGAATTGGTGGCATTTTCCAAAGCCGATTCCACATTGGCTCCCATAAAAGGCGTGTTCCTTCTCTTCTGGTGCCTGAGGGAGAGGGGAGATTGTGGAGCGAAAGGATGGCAAGGGGACCACCGGAAGCCGAAGAGTTGGCGACATCTCTACACTGCAGCTGCAGGACGAAGGTGCTGTAAGGAAACACGAGCAACTGGGGAAGGAAAGCGTTTGTCTGGCTTAGACTTCCGGGTCACAGTCCATCGCTGAGGGAAGTCGGGCAGGAGCTACAGAGCATGGCTACTCCCTGGCTGACCCACTCACTCGCTTTCTTACACAGCCCAGACCCTGCCTAGGGACGCGCTGCCCACAGTGGGCAGGGCTCCCATGGCAATCGTCAGTCAAGACAATCGGTCACAGACACGGCCACAGGCCACCTGATCTGGGCAACGTCTCAGCTGAGATTCCTTCTTCCTAGGAGACTGTGGGTTGTAGCAAGTCGACAAGAAAGACTGGCCAGCACTGTTGGCTCCAAGCCCCTCGCTGTGAGTTAACGCTGTCTATTGTGAAATCTCACGTGTAGACGAACCTTCTTTCCTGAGGCAGGGTGGCCAGTTTTAACGCTTGCTCCTGGTCCCGCCCCTTGGTTACTGGAGTGCTTAGGGTCAGAGCTTGGTCCCTGACAGACGCAACAGGCCAGGCTCAGTCACCCATCCTCCATGGGAAATTAGACACGCAATAGAGAAAAGCAGGGAAGGGAAGTGTATTCCATGCAGCCACAGGGGAAGAGAAGCAAAGAGGTCTGGAGAGCTCTCAGGTCCATCTTTAGAATCCTGACAGGAATTTTAGGTTTAAACAGAAGGCAAAAGGCATACCTGGGTGACATTCCTGGCCAAGGTGGGGTCCTGTCCATCACCTTCCTGTAAGGTGTCCTGACAGGTTGTCAGCTGTGTAAGACCTCTTTGTAGGAGACAAGTCCCCCTCTGGTGGGTACCAAGCTCCCAGCCTTTTTCTTCTCCTGGGGGGAAACACCAATTTCTTGGGGTCAAACATCTTACTAACTTGGTAGCCAAAGGGAGAGACACCGTGTCTCTTTAATATCTGCACTGCTGGCGGGATTGTTACTCCTTTGTCTGTGTTCTTGTGATACCGGCCAGGACGATGTGGCCTTAGAGGGTTCTCCCCAGAGCAGAGCTCAAATATTCAGGAAATTGTCTGGAAAATATTCTCAGGTGCCAAGGAGGAAATGAGATGGGTGAAAGAAAAGTGCACAACACCACCCAACAGGCAGTAGCATCTCAGGCAAGAGGTGTATTGGGGTGGGGTGAGACACGGAGTGCCCGCTTCCGAGTGGAGGAAAGAAGAGAGAGAGGAGTAGGGAGAGGGAGAGGGAGAGACAACAGAGGAAGAGAGGCAGCGAGGTGGGGTGGGAGAGTGGACCAGAGAGAGGGGTCCAAAGAGGAGAGAGAAAAGCCAAAGAGAGGAGGAGCCCGAAGCCTACCGGGATTATATGGGACTGATGACACAGGACCGGTCCCTGTCTGTCTGGGCAGTACAGGGGCGGTACCTGGCCAGAGGGTGGGGAGTGTCAGGAGCATGGGGGATGGGCAAGCTCCAGGGAAGGAGTTCTGGCCAATTCACAGCAATGGGAAAAGGGAGGACATTGCCTGGACCAAGGAGACCTCAGGACTCACTTCTGAGGTGCCCCATTCAAGGGGAGAAGTGTGAGGTTTCTCCTCTAATGCCACCCGGGCACATGCAGGCCAGCAGGCCGAGGCTGTGCTGCCTCGCCTCTTCAGAGGGCAAGTCTGCTCTTCATCTCCCCGCCCCCCAGCCTGTGGGGCAAGCTCTCCTCTGCCCTTTAAGAACCCCCTCGGAACCATCCCTTTTCCCACACTCCATCCCCAGGAGGTAGAACGCACAGCATCCTCTCTGTGCTCTGTCCGGTCCAGAGGCCACACTCCTATTCTGTGTGACTACCCTTCCCGAACACTCGCGCCTGAGACGCCTGCGCGTGGTAGCCGGTCATCTACTCCCGTCAACTGTGTTTTCCACTGGCTGCTCTGTGGCAGGCACCGCTGTTTTGATTGCCAAGAATGCAGAAGTAACTTAGATGAAACGGGACCAGAGAGGTCACTCGCTCGGTGGTTAAGAACCCTGGCTGTTCCTGCAGGGGACCTGGGTTTGGTTCCCGGAACCCTCTCGGTGGCTTATAACTGTCCTTAGCTCCAGTGCCAGAGGGTCCTGTCTCCCTTCCGGTCTCCCAGGGCATGTGCATGTGGTTGCACACACCTAGACGTAGGCAGGCACTCATATAAATAAAATAAAAATAAGATAAAGAATGAAACCCAAGTCTCCACTTTCTTGACTTTAACAGCTCTTGCTCTCTCTCTCTCTCTCTCTCTCTCTCTCTCTCTCTCTCTCTCTCGCTCTGTGTGTGTGTGTGTGTGCTGTGCATATGTATGTAATGTGTCAATAATGTTAAAAAAAATAAGGAAGAGCACAAAATTAAGGGCAGCGTAACCTACACAACATGATTTCATTTAAAAAAAAACAAACAAACAAACCAGCCACAGCCTTAGAAGACGGCGTTGTTGTCTTCGTCCCTTGCACCAGAGACTGTCAAGGTGACCAGCCAGTCCCGGGTGACAAGCAGCACACCAGGAGATGCATAAGGGGGATTGGTCCACAGTGAGCAGTCCACGTGTTGTGTGGCGGTTGCAGGCCCTGGAAGCTCCAAAACCACCATGGGGTGTAGACCTCCCTGCAAGAAGACACCACGTCTCCGGCCATGGCTCTTTCCGGTGTCAGTGGCAGGCAAAGGGACTGTGCTTAGGGAATGCCGGGAAGATGTGCCAGCGTCTCCTGAAGGTGGGCGAGGCAGCTGTGAACATCCTCATCTTGGAGCAGAGAGCTTTCAAAGCGTCTGATGGAGAATGCCGGGAGGAAGGGACCTGAGGGTCAGCGGGTGAGGCGGGAACTGTGGAGCATCTGAAGCCGAGAGAGGAGTTGCTCCTCAGAACGGGTGTTGAGGACCGTCCGTGGGACTGACAAGAGGCAGGGCTCCTCTGAAGAGTCTTCAGAAACGGAGATGAGAAGAACCTGAGTGCTTCTCCATGGAATCCACATGCACTATTGTTGGGAGACTTCTCCCAGGGAGATGTGAGCCGGTATGTCCTCACTCCAGATAGGGAGACCAAAGAACCAATTCTGCTTAGCGAACCTGTAAGAATATTAGGGTTACTTACGAGCCCGTGAATGACTCACAGGAAGCTCTACCTCCTCTGCCCTGCAATTGTTACTGCTGTTAAAATCTTGGAGAGGGACCTCACAGATCTTGTTAAGTTTCAGGGACTTCCTAAGACTTGTAATTTACATTTGATTCCTCTAATTGACCTGTTTTCTTTAATCCCTTTGAGCTTTTCAGTGTCCTTTTAGGGCTGAAACATAGTCCAGAAGCCATCCACTCTGCCCTCTTCTGTCTGTTTGCCTCCTGGTTTAAAACCTCCCCATTCAGAAGGGAAGATTCCAGAGGAAATGGCTACATCACAACTGTCTAAAGGGACAGCCATGTTAGAAGGACCATGTCAGAGACAGAACCAGATTGGATGGGGGAACCAAGACCAGCCCACCATAAGAGAGTCATAGTCATGTGAGCTGATTCTTGCTTCCAGATCTCCCCACCACCCCAGGATAAACAAGCTGGGGACAGAAGGAGAGGGGTGAAGGGGAAAAGAGCCGTGTCCTTCTCTCGACACACACCCCTGGAGACGCAGTCTGCACAGCAGCAGCATGGGAGACACGGCAATAGAGTCAAGACTGGTGCTTCCAACAGGACCTGGCTGTGTTTAACCATTAGAAGTGGTCAGAAAATAATGGAATCTGCCAAGACAAATTAAAGGCTGAGGAAGGCAGCACAGAGCACAACCCTGACTGGGAAAAATACCTCGTGTTTGCGTCTCAGCTGCTTGAATGTCTTCGGTGGGACGCTTACATTTGATTCCCTTAATTGAGCCATTTTCTCTAATCCCCTTGCGCTTTTCTGTTGTGTCCTTACAGGGCTGAAAAGCAAGTCCGGAGGTGAGGGCCGGTTTCCCAGGCGGCTGAACACAGGCTCTGCCCACTCCACCTGCAGTCTTCCCTGACGTGTAACCCCGAGGACAGGCCTCTCCTCCTGTAAAGTCTCAGAAGAGGATGTCATCAGCTGTGATGCCCCTGAGGCCAGACTCCCAGGTCTGGCTCTGCTCAGCTCGTGTTTGGACTTGCAGAGGCAGGCCGCAGAGCAAAGGCTGCAACACAGAGAACACAGCAGGCGACCCGCAGGACCCTCACGCGGCTCTTAAAGAAGTCTGGCTTTCATGCTGGCTTCTTGGCATTCCTGTTTATCTACATACTTCTGAAAGGTAATTTAAACCGTGCGGGGCTTTTCAGATTCACCTCTCATAGCATCAAGTTATGACAGAGAGTGAGAACAAGTGGGTGTAATTTCCAGAGCTGAGGCTCTCCCTCCTGAAATTGTGGCCATCCTTGCGTCCCCCATACACACACCCCCACACACCCCCACACTCAGACAATAACATGGTTTCAAAGCCATGTTGTCTGTGCTATTTACAGAGTATTTTCATCATTCCAGAAGGTTCTGTGGGAGAGCTCTAGTTCAGATGTTTAACACGGGCCAAAAGTACGAGCAGAAAGAACTAAGAACTGGCTGATCACACAGCCGAACCAGGAAGGGCTCGGTGCCGGAGAGCAAAGCCATTTAGCAGAGAGGATTCCTGCAGGAACTGCTTAGGCCTTCCTGGCTCCAGGCAGGGGTGACAGGTTTCTACCTGCTTCTTTCCAGGAGACAAAGACCACTTGTGGAGGCCATAAGCAAGTGCAGCTGGCCAGAAACCCTGCAAGAACAGATCTCACTGCGCATGCCGCTCCTAAGGAAAGCCTCACAGCGCAGGGTCCAGCCTTGACAGGGGGTCCACAGAGAAAGCATGGCAGAGGGGGTCGGCAGACATCATTTAAGCCATCTTTCCTGCAGAATCCCTCAGCTTTTTCGTTTTATATTTTTCCTTCTTTGTAAACTTTTTGATGGAAATGAAATCTAGAAAATCAAGGTCTGGAACCCAGCCCTGACAGCCCTCTTAATAAATACATCAGAACCCGGCAGCCCCAGGCTGAGGCTGTGGCCACCGTAGTAGAGTGCTCCTCAGAATTACACCAGACCAGGTGTGGTGGTGCACACCTCTGATCTCAGCACTTGGGAGGTGGAGGCAGGAGGATCAGGAGTTCAAGGCCAGCCAGGGATGCATGAGACCCTATCTGAAAATGAAAACAAAGGGTTCACAGGTCCCCTCGTGTTAACGCCACTTGGTTGTCTTAGCTGCCGATGTTCGCATCACCCCTTAGTTGGTAGGCAGCAAAGTTTGTGTCTAGCAAATATTGCTGAATTAATTAACTGATTCCCAGTCAGTCATATGAAAAGACAGAGTAGTTGGTCAGGACAGCACTTACCCACTGATGTGGTCAACTCGGGAATAACGTTCATCAGGAGAGGTCACAGAAGCCAGGGCAGCTGCTGCTTTGTTCCACAGGCTTGGTGCTGATGCTGCTGGGCCTGCTCTGCATCCTCAGTGCTCCCTGGGCCTTGCTTTCCCTGTACGGTGCAGGTGCTTTGGCAGTGTATTCCATGAAGTGAAGTGCTTGTTGGGCTGACATGAGGGCCTGAGCTCGATCCCAGCACCTGCATAGGAGAGCTGGCCATGGCGTTTGGAATCCCAGCGCCAGGGAGCTGGGGGTGGGAAGGTCCCTGGGGCTCACTGGCCACACAGTATGGCTTACTTAGTGAGCTCCAAGGTGATGTGCCCAGGAGGGACACCTGAGGTTGTCGTCTCTGCTGGGGTGCTCATGCACACACGCTGTAAAAGGTATTATAATTTTTGTTTTGGTGGGGGTGAGGTGAGTTAATTAACCCCTCCCTCCATCCATGGTGGCTTTGAGAGTGGCCCATCCGTGGGCTGGGTCAGCACAGGTCACCTGTGATTACAATGCGACAATAGTCATGTATGTAAATGTCCTTCTAAAATCGTAGGAGACTGGAGACCAGCTTGGCCTGGATTCTAGAAGGAGCTTGAGGAAGAAGTTAGCCTTGGGGCAGACTCAGCTAAACACATGTGGTCACGATCACGGGGGAAAAACTTAGAAAAAATGTTTTAAGGCCAAGAAAACAGACACTTTCAGGTATGTGAGCAAAATGGGGGAAATCAGAGAACAGCACACAGAGCTTGCTACTTTCCATCTAGGTGATCCATCCTGTGAACTCGGTCAAAACCTCATGACCCTGACAGGACAGGAAACTACACTGGGAACAGTTTATTCGGTTCCTCAGGTCTACCAAGCACCTACTAAGGTCCTGCCTCTACCCACACATATTATCCATCCCTACGTAAGACTGACACAGCTAACAGCTGGCTAGGATGACAATGGGAAGTTCTGAGCAAATGACCACCTAAGGATGACGGCTGGTTTCGACTGTCAGCGTGACAGCCTCCAACTGGCAGCGTGACACAGCCTCCGACTGTCAGCGTGACAGCCTCCGACTGTCAGCATGACACAGCCTCCGACTGTCAGCGTGACACAGCCTCCGACTGTCAGCGTGACACAGCCTCCGACTGTCAGCGTGACACAGCCTCCGACTGTCAGCGTGACACAGCCTCCGACTGTCAGCGTGACAGCCTCCGACTGTCAGCGTGACACAGCCTCCGACTGTCAGCGTGACACAGCCTCCGACTGTCAGCGTGACACAGCCTCCGACTGTCAGCGTGACACAGCCTCCGACTGTCACTGTGTGACACAGCCTCCAACTGTGTGACACAGTCTCCACTGTCAGCGTGACACAGCCTCCGACTGTCAGCGTGACACAGCCTCCAACTGTCAGTGTGACACAGTCTTCACTGTCAGCGTGACACAGCCTCCGACTATCAGCGTGACACAGCCTCCAACTGTCAGCGTGACACAGCCTCCGACTGTCAGCGTGACACAGCCTCCGACTGTCAGTGTGACACAGCCTCCAACTGTCAGCGTGACACAGCCTCCAACTGTCAGTTTGACACAGCCTCCAACTGTCAGTTTGACACAGCCTCCAACTGTCAGCGTGACACAGTCTCCAACTGTCAGCGTGACACAGCCTCCAACTGTCAGTGTGACAGTCTCCAACTGTCAGCGTGACACAGCCTCCAACTGTCAGCATGACACAGCCTTCAACTGTCAGTGTGACAGTCTCCAACTGTCAGCGTGACACAGTCTCCAACTGTCAGTGTGACACAGTCTTCACTGTCAGTGTGACACAGTCTCCAACTGTCAGCGTGACACAGTCTCCAACTGTCAGTGTGACACAGCCTCCAACTGTCAGTGTGACACAGCCTCCAACTGTAAGTGTGACACAGTCTCCAACTGTCAGCGTGACACAGCCTCCAACTGTCAGCGTGACACAGCCTCCAACTGTCAGTTTGACACAGTCTCCAACTGTCAGCGTGACACAGCCTCCAACTGTCAGCGTGACACAGTCTCCAACTGTCAGCGTGACACAGCCTCCAACTGTCAGTGTGACAGTCTCCAACTGTCAGCGTGACACAGCCTCCAACTGTCAGCGTGACACAGCCTTCAACTGTCAGTGTGACAGTCTCCAACTGTCAGCGTGACACAGTCTCCAACTGTCAGTGTGACACAGTCTTCACTGTCAGTGTGACACAGTCTCCAACTGTCAGCGTGACACAGTCTCCAACTGTCAGTGTGACACAGCCTCCAACTGTCAGTGTGACACAGCCTCCAACTGTAAGTGTGACAGAGTCTCCAACTGTCAGTGTGACACAGCCTTCAACTGTCAGTGTGACACAGCCTCCAACTGTAAGTGTGACACAGTCTCCAACTGTCAGCGTGACACAGCCTTCAACTGTCAGTGTGACACAGCCTCCAACTGTAAGTGTGACACAGCCTCCAACTGTCAGTGTGACACAGCCTCCAACTGTAAGCGTGACACAGTCTCCAACTGTCAGCGTGACACAGCCTTCAACTGTCAGCGTGACACAGCCTCCAACTGTCAGCATGACACAGTCTCCAACTGTCAGTGTGACACAGCCTCCAACTGTCAGTGTGACACAGCCTCCAACTGTCAGTGTGACACAGCCTCCAACTGTCAGCGTGACACAGTCTTCACTGTCAGTGTGACGCAGCCTCCAACTGTCAGTGTGACACAGTCTCCAACTGTCAGTGTGACACAGCCTTCAACTGCCAGTGTGACACAGCCTTCAACTGTCAGCGTGACACAGCCTCCAACTGTCAGCGTGACACAGCCTTCAACTGTCAGTGTGACAGTCTCCAACTGTCAGCGTGACAGCCTCCAACTGTCCATGTGACACAGTCTCCAACTGTCAGTGTGACACAGTCTCCTACTGTCAGTGTGACACAGCCTCCGTCAGTGTGACACAGTCTCCAACTGTCAGTGTGACACAGTCTGGAATCACCTGGGGAAAGGCCTCTGAGTTCCTGTGAGGAGTTATCTCAATTATGTTAGTTGATGTGGGAAGGCCTGCCCACTGAGGGCAGCTCCATTCCCTGTGCTCGGGGACCTTGGTGCTGAGCATTAGCCTGCTGGTGCTGATTGAGTACTCCTTGCCCTTGACTGTGGGTGTAGTGGGACTGCTGCTTCCGGCTCCTGCCACCTTGGCTTCCCTGAAGTGATGGTGCCCACCTTAGCATGGTGAACCAAAGAAGACTTCTCCCCTAAGCTGAAGGCATTTATCACAGCAACAGGAACAAATGATAAACCAAGATGTGCAACTAGCTAATGGTGTGAAGCTCTTCAAGGGAAAGCCAGACTGGGATGTAGCACTCCTGGGAGAGCGCTTACCAAGCATGCAGGAGGCCCTGGGTTCAACCCCCAACACCACGTAAATTAAGCATGTGGCACAGGTCTGTACTCAGGGGATGGAGGAAGGAGGGTTCGAGGCTATTCTTGAAGTCAGCCCGGGATACGAGAGACTCTGTCTCAAAAATAAACAGACAAACCAACCAACCGGCCGAAGAATAGTCTAGAATGCTCTCTAGGGAGTTGTGTTTCTGTCCCAAACCTCAGACAGTTTGCAATTGTAGAGCTTCTGGGTTCTCATTTGGAAACAGGAGACTAGCGGATGTGACACCTGCCTGTAAATCCCAGGGAAGGGTGGCACAATGAAGAGGTGTCATTTTGACACGGCTACATCTACAACACCTGTGCTGTGTACATAAACGACCTCTGACGACCTTCCTGAGTGTGCGTGCACATCTGCGCAGAGGTGTGTGTGTGTGTGTGTAGTCACATGGAGTCTGGAGGTCACCGACCGGTGCTCTCTTTTATCCCTCTCACTTTAGCCTTTGAGGCAGGGTCTCTCCCTGAACCAGGCAGTCGCAGGGTAGACGGGCTGGCGGCAAGCTCCAGGGATCCGCCCACTCCTGCCGCCAGTGCTAGGGTTTATACGCGGATGCTAAGAATCTGAACTGAGGTCCTCATGGTCACACAGCACTTTGCCGACCCAGCCGTGTCTCCAGCCCCTGCCCCACCCCACAGGCAATCCTGTGCCACGGTGGGCTCTGAGGGGGCCTGGTCCCCTCACCCACATCTGCTTTTCTTCGTCATTCAGAATCAATATCCCGCAGCTGTGTTCCTACCCTTCAGCGCTCACCGTGAACCGCTGCTAGGTGCAGCTGTCACCCTTGCCTTCTCAGCCTCCCAGGCCTCCCAGCTCCTTTACCCTAGCCCCCCAGCCTCCTGGTGACGGAAATAAAGCTCCTGTTGCTCCCTGGCAGGCAGTGAACTCTCTCAGAGCCAGCCCTCCCCTGCTATCCCCATTCCATTGGAGACAGTGTGTGCAAGGTGAGGGGCAGGGTGAGGCAGCCGTGTGTGCACAGCCGAGGGAGAAACATAAGAGGTCCATAGTCTCCCCAGAAGGCTGACCTCCAGCCCTGCACAGAACCTCCTGAAAGTGCTCAGGAGGCTAACAGCTTGAGCTGGCCGGGCACGCCCATCCACGCGAGGCAGGCCTCGTGTTCACGAGGGCAGTTGGGGGCGAGGTCTCTGCCACAATCGTGGTGTCTCCTCTCACTGTGTGGCTCATGCACACTGGTACTAACCAGATTCACCATGACATCTGGGGGCCACCAAGCCCGGCTGACCCACCCTAGACCTCACTCATAAACATTCTCCTCCCTCCAGCCTCTGTCTCCCAACACTACCCTGGCCTGGATACAGCTCTTATCCGGATGACTGCAGATCTACCCGGCCTGCTCTGACCTTTTGGCCCTCTGTCTAGACCTGTGTACAGTATAATTTTTCTCTCTCCTCTCTCTATCTCTCTCTCTCTCTCTCTGTCTCTCTCTCTGTCTCCCCATGGTTTCATGTGTGCCAGGATGGCTCAAACTAGCTATGTAGCAAAGGAGGGCCTTGAACCCTGATCCTCTGGCCTTACCTCCCAAGTGCTGGGAGGACAGATGTGGCCGCCAGCCTGCCTCCTGTGGTGCTGAGGACGGAGCCCAGGGCTCCTTCCACCTAGAAGCTCTCTGCCAACTAAGCTACAGTCCAGTCCCTCCTGTGACCTTTAAGAAACATACCTCCAGGGCTGGAGAGATAGCTCAGTGGTTAGGAAACAGCTCTGATCAAAAATCAAAGGCCTTCTTAAAGCCCTTGAAACACTTACCTTTGCTTCTAGAAAATTCCAGATTCCTTAATGCTATTGGAATCCAGTCCCTTCTTATCTCTGGGCAGTCAGGCCCTGAGGGAAGATAACTCAGATGACTCAACCAGGAGGGGGAGGGGAAGGGGAGGGAGGGAGGGAGGGAGAGAGAGAGAGAGGCTCTGCATGTCCCCTGGCCCTGGAGCTGTGATCACTGTGTGTGGATGTGGCATCAGACAATGCCAAGTGCCTTCCTCAGTCGCTCTCCCTTACTTCTTGAGACAGAATCTCTCACCTAACCTGGAGCTCACGGACTCAGCTAGACCGGACAGACAGAGAGCCAGGGGTCCTCCTGCCTCTCAGCTCTGGATTCCAGCCATGTGCCTCTGCACCTCACGTTTCACACGGGTGCTGGGGAGCTGACTGCGGCCAGCCTTCCTCTCCTAGGCTCTGATCTCTGCTCATTGCTAAGGTCAGCCCAGCCGAGGCAGCCATGCACAGCTAGGGGGAGCCGGGAAGGGTTGGAAGCCCAGCCCAGAACTCCTAAAAGCAAAAGTGTCTCTAGTCTATCCTCCTTGTAGCCTCCAAAGAGCATGTGTCAGGGCTCCGGCCTCCCATCCTCCCCCCAGTGACCTCTGAGTAACGGGGTATTGACTGACATCCTGCAGCTCCAACTGTTCTTCCCAGTGATGTGTTCTGTGTCACCCGGACTTCACAGGTGTCCTGTAGGGCAGGACTTTTATCAGCCCCATTCTACACATAGGCAAACTGAGACCCAAAGGCTGAATAACTTGAGGGTCACACCTATTTTTTTTTTAAGTCAGGGCTGGGATGCAGTCACATGACGCCCCTAAGCATCTGGCCATCCTGTTTCCTGGATTCAGCTGGGGTCCAAAGCTGCAATCCAAGTGGGAGGGACTCAACCGCATATCACGGGTTCTTCCTGTGCAGCCGCTGGCTTGAGGGAGCATCTGCCCACTTTGAGGGTTTCTGTGTCCGATTTACCACAAGAGTCAGAAGTTGTTTGGCCCATTTTTCTGGCAAGACTCAACCCTGGTGAGCATCCTGGCACCTCAAGATGGGAGAGGACTCGTGGGCCTATGTCTCCTCGGACGGAGACCTCACTACCTTCCGGGAAAGTGAGGCGGCGAGACCACAGCCCAGGGTCGTGCGTCCAGTTAAGATGTCCACCACAGGCTCATGTGTGTGAACACTTGGTCCTGAGGCAGTGGGGCTACTGGGAAGGTTGTGGGCTCTGGGAGCTGGAGCCCAGCTGGAGGGACTCTCTGGGAGTGGGTCTTGAGCCTTTGTAACCTGTCCCCCTTCCTGCTCACTTCTCCCTGGGTGTGGATGCAGTGGGACCTCCTGTCTCAGGCCACTGCAGCCACTGCAGTGAGATCTCCTACCTCAGGCCACTGCAGCCGATGCAGTGAGATCTCCTACCTCAGGCCACTGCAGCCAATGCAGTGAGATCTCCTACCTCAGGCCACTGCAGCCACTGCAGTGAGATCTCCTACCTCAGGCCACTGCAGCCACTGCAGTGGGACCTCTTACCTCAGGCCACTGCAGCCGATGCAGTGAGATCTCCTACCTCAGGCCACTACAGCCGATGCAGTGAGATCTCCTACCTCAGGCCACTGCAGCCAATGCAGTGAGACCTCCTACCTCAGGCCACTGCAGCCACTGCAGTGAGATCTCCTACCTCAGGCCACTGCAGCCGATGCAGTGAGATCTCCTACCTCAGGCCACTGCAGCCACTGCAGTGAGATCTCCTACCTCAGGCCACTGCAGCCACTGCAGTGAGATCTCCTACCTCAGGCCACTGCAGCCACTGCAGTGAGATCTCCTACCTCAGGCCACTGCAGCCAATGCAGTGAGACCTCCTACCTCAGGCCACTGCATCAATGCAGTGAGATCTCCTACCTCAGGCCACTGCAGTCACTGCAGTGAGATCTCCTACCTCAGGCCACTGCAGCCACTGCAGTGAGATCTCCTACCTCAGGCCACTGCAGCCACTGCAGTGAGATCTCCTACCTCAGGCCACTGCAGCCACTGCAGTGAGATCTCCTACCTCAGGCCACTGCAGCCGTGATTTCCCCACCTCAAACAGTGGCCCAGCTGCTCCTTCCTCACGTAGCTTCTGTTGGTCTGGGCAGGAGCTTCGCCAAAGACAAGACCTTTGGTTGCCACCAGAAGGCAGATTTCCCGTGAGGAATGAGTGCCCCAAGCTGTCTGCTCACCTCGCAGCTGCTCTTCCCCTTCATGTTTATTCAAAGGCTTACAAATATGTCCGACACGGTTACGGAAGACCTGCTTCTGAGAATGCCACTGTTCCTTTAAAGTGATGAATGGGATCCAGTGGGGGTCCCTGTGCAGCACAGCACATGGGATCCAGTGGGGGGGTCCCTGTGCAGCACAGAGGACTGAGCCTGAGGTGGGAAGTCCCCTCCCTGTGCAGTGGAAGAAGGTGAACTTGGCCCAGGATGTCCACACTGGGTGGACGCACGCACATTCCTGGCCTTCAACAGAGAATGACCCCTCAAGATTTATGGATTCATTTTATGTTTTAATGGTTCCTGTCAAAGTTCCATGCGGTCTCCATGACTGATGGGCAGCAAGCAACGGGGTCAAGTACTCCAAGGAATAAAAACAGCGCGATTGGAGCCTGGGAAGACGGGACAGCATTGCTCCAAGAGGCTCCGACAGCTACTGTCCGTTCTGACTGATGTCCAGAGCAAATTGTTTGGGACCAAATGACATTCATTCTAAAAAGGAATGGCCTCCTCGTGCCGTGTCCGCACGCGCGGCTCATGTACTTCGATCACGTTCACACCTGCTGTGTGAGCCAAGCTGCCGCCATCTCCGCCGGGTCAGCTGAGCCTCGTGCAGAAGATCGTCATCACGGCCGGCCCGTGGGCTGCAGACATTCCCTCAGAGAAGGAGGAGTCGCTGGGCCCTCACCCGAGGTTCCAGTCGATCCTCCCAGCCAGCTGGGCGCAGTTCTGCCCTCACTGCGTGTGACTTAGAGCCTTGGGGCGGGCCAGGGAAAGGGCTCCATCTACGCGGTCATGGGGGAGTCACCATCTATGCAGGCGCAGACCTTCCAGTGGCTGCTTTGAGTCTACTCATAGTCCCTCCAGGAACCCCCCATCCAGGCTCTGTGGGTAACCCCAATAAACTCATCGGTTCCCAGGGGTGAGCCTTGGCAGTATCGCCGTCACTGGGATCCTGGGAGGAGGAGGAGATATTGTTCCTGTCTCCGGAACAGGAGAATTTAGCAGCGGCACCTACTCCCTTCGCGCCCTGTCATTGGCCCCATTTCTTCGCAAACAGTCCCCGCCCTGTGTTTATATATAGTTTTTTTAGAGCCGGCTTTCACGTACGGGAGGAAAGACTTGAGTTTCATACCCTGGCTTGTCTCACCTACTGCAGTGATCTTCGTTCCCGTCCGCCTTCCTCCACGCAATGCAGTTTGTCCTTCTTTAGGAAGGAGCAGAGCGCTGTCGTCCTCCTGTTCTGTGTTCTGTATCCGTTCATCCCCTGGTGGGCACTTGGGCTGATCCCAGAGCGTGGCCACGGTACTCGGCCGTGAATGTCTACAGTGTGCTGACTCCAGAGGCCTTTGGGTATGCGCCGAGGAGCAGTCTGGCTGGGCCACGTAACCGTTCTGTCTCTAGTTTTCAGAGGAACCTCTGTACTGATTTCCATAGTGGGGTGTCATGGTTAGCTTTACCTGTCAACTTGACGCAGCCTAGAGTTGTCTGAGAAGCGGGTCCTGACTGAGGGATTGCCCAGACCAGTTGGCTGTGGGCATGTCTGTAGGATCCTCTTGATCGCTAATCAGTGTAGGCGGGCCCAGACCCGTGAACAGCACCATCACCTGGGCAGGGGTTTCTGATTGTATCAGAAAGCTGCCTGAACCTGCGATGGGGCCAGCAAGCAGCGTCTCGCCATGGTTTCTGCTTTAGGTTCCCATGTGAACCCCTGCCCTGACTTCCCTCGGGGATGGACTGTGGCCCGGATCGTGTTCTATGACAGCGACAGACAGGAAGCCAGAGCACGAGCCACACAACTCTTAAGAACAATCTCACCGTGGTTGCAGCGCCCGACTGGTCTATCACCCTTTGACTCAGTGAACAGAAGAGCTGAGCTTGTGCCCTCCCTCCTCCCGTTGGCTGCAAAAGAGAGCCCTGCTGCAGAGCCAGGCAGAGGTGCGGAGACACAGAACTCATTGCTCTACCTGGTTCTAAGCTCTGCGGAGGCCCTGGCCGTGTCACTCTCTCAGCTCCACTGTTCTCAGAGTAAATACAGTCATAGGAAAGGCCCAAAGCAGATGAAACAGTCGTTTTACAATGCTGATTTCATACCCCTCCCAAAGGCGCTCTTCCGTTCTGTTTAATTTTACATCAGATTGGCGATAGCAGACTCTAGGGCGGATTCATCAAAGGAAACTGATAATTACTGACTGTACATTTGATTTTGTTCATTATTTTGTTAACACCTGACTCTGAAATATACTCCTTAGGAATGGGCTGGCAACTGGCATAAAAAAATATTAGCGCAAACAACGTGCGTTTGCATAGGAATGGGGTTATTACCTGCCGGCTGCAGTTAGGTGTAGTCAACAGCCTGCCTGCCTGTACCTATGTAGGCAGACACCTTAGAGTGGAAAGGCTGGGTTATATTTTGCTTTGTAGACCAGTACCCAATTTGTCCCAGCTGGGAGTCCTGTAGGTGGAAGATAACTGGGGAAGTAAAGTCAGGTGTGGGCTCAAGGAAGGCATCAAAGGGGGTATCAAAGGGTAGGCAGCTTAAGGTTTACTTAGGGTGGCCCCCTGGGAGATTGGGTGGTCCTCTGGAGTAGCAGGATTGTGTTCGCCTGGGCTGGCTCACCGACACACACAGTCCTCGGTAAAACGTGAACGAATAGAAGTGGTGGGTGCTTCCTGAGAGCTTTCGATGTCCGTCCTGTCTTCGGGGAGGCTCCTGACTTGTGATGCTGACTTAAGGTGGAATCGTCTTGTCCAGCCATCTGTCTGCCAAGGAGCAGGCGAGTGAATTGGGCTCTAGTCCTATGAAGTGCTGACAGGAGACTCAAACGAGGGAAGCCATGCAGTTGCTGCCCAAAGGAATAGTCAGGTCTGGCCAAGCTGTATGGCAGCCCCACTATGGAAGGGAGAACAGTTCCCACTGGAGACACATGACCTGAGAGTGGAGGGTGGGCAGGCATCAGCGAACTACGCTACCAAGGGAACGGGGTAAAGGGACACGGTGCCTGTAGCACAAAGCACACTGGTTCCTAAGGTGCCTATAACTCAGTAGGAAACGTGGCTGCGTAAAAGGAGGGGGGGCGGGGTGGTACTGTGAATATTTTTCAGTAGGATCTTTTCTTTTTTCCTTTTATTGAAAATTGATTTTTTTCACACTTATAGTCTGATTATGCTCCCCCACACACACACACACTTCTCCCAGTTCCTCCCCACCCCCCCTTCCATCCAGATCCACACCCTTTCTGTCTCTCCTTAGAAAACAAACAGGCACTGGCGAGATGGCTCAGCGGCTAAGAGCACTGACTGCACTTCCAGAGGACCCGGGTTCAATTCCCAGACGCCACATGGCAGCTCACATGTGTCTGTAACTCCGGTGGAAGGGGATCTGGCACCCTGACACGGACAAACGTGCAGACAAAACACCAGTGCACAGGGAAGAAAGCGAACAGTCATCGAAGGCATAATAATAAGATAAAACAAAAGAATCTGAATAGGACAGAGCATTAGAGGAAAAAGAGCCAAAGAAGCACGTGCAGACGCAGACACACGTTTGCACACACAGGAACCTCATAAAAACACAAAACGGAAGCCACAGTGTGTACGCAAAGGACCTGTAAAGAGAAAAAGGAAAGAAAAAGGAAGCTCTGACTCAACATTACGAGACAAAGCATCTCTAAAGACGCCTTTGAATTGTTTTGCTTTGGCATCCAGGGCTGGGCACGCAGCCTACCCTCAAGAGTGGTTTGCTTCCCCAGTGAGCCTCCCTTAGAGAAGGCTTCTGGGTTGGGGTGGGGTCTGCGCCCACGCCTCCTCTCACCTCTAGGGTCCCCACCTGGTGCAGACCGCGCAGGCCCCGTGCAGCTGCCTCGCTCCTTGAGTTTATTTGTGCCTCGGTCCTTCTGGGTGAAGGAGGCCTCGACCCCTCGTGCCCTCCGCCCCTCTGGCTCTTACATCTTTCTGCCTCCTCTTCTGCAGAGTTCCCTGAGCCCTGAGGAGAGGGAGTTGATGGAGACCTCCCTTTTAGGGCTGAGTGTGCCAAGGTCTCTCACTCTCTGCACGTTATCTGGCCATGGGCCTCCAGTTTTGCTCGGGTCTGCTTCAGCAGGAAGCTTATCCGATGGCAGCTGAGCCAGACGGGGATCCAGGAGGACAGCGGAATATCGTTAGGAGTAATTCTGTGGCTCCATTCCTTTCGCATTTGGTTTTCCCCTGGGTCCCTGGCCTTTCACGTTTTGGGTTCTCAGCCACCCAAGCAGCATTAGATACGGGTTTCATCTCATGGAGTACACCTAAAATCTAGTCAGGTATTGGTTGGTCACTCCCACAAGCTTTCTGCCACTACTGTATGGGCGCGCCTTGCAGGAGAACACCCTCTTCTTGTTTCCGGCCTCCACGCAGTAAGCCAAGCGAGCTCTGGATGGTAGACCAGCGCGTTAAGAGCTCATGCCCGTCCCTCCTCCTCCTAGAAGCCACATGCTCCATGTTACAGTTCCACTGTAAGCCGGTGGCGAAGGGCCTGATGGGCACTGACTGCGCCACTCAGACATCGGTGTGTTAGTTCCTCAATACTCGACAGAAAGCCTCACAAAAGCAACTAAGGGGAGAAGGATTTATGGGCTCACAGTCTAAGTCTTAGAGTCTAAGAAAAGTCTATCAGGCCAGGGAAGGCCTGATGGGAGGGGGGAAGCAGACACTAGACAGAAATCAGGGCCAGGCTCCCAGTGACTCACTTCCCAAAAGAACCCACCTGCTGGGAGCCAAGTGCTTAAACACTTGAGTCTCAGACAGAAGACTTTTCTCCCGAACCATAACAATTAACAAGAAATGTGTTGCTTATTTTTTCATTTTCAAATAATTTCTTCTTAAAAAAAAAAAAGTGTGTGCATGTGAGTGTATTGCCCTCAGAGGCCAGAAGAGGGCGTTGGATCCCCTGGAGCTGGAATTACAGATGGTTGTGAGCCACCCAAAATGGGTGCTGGAATGGAACTCTGGTCCTCTGGGAGAGCATTAAGTGCTTTCCTTTTACTTTTGTGAAACAGAGTTTCACCCACGCAGCCCTTGCTAGCCTGGAACTTGCTGCATAGACCAGGCCAGCTTGGAACAGAGATCTGCTTGCCTCTGCCTGCCGAGTACTGGGATTAAAGGCGTGGACTACCAGGGCCAGCCACAGTAAGCACTCTGAACTGCTAAGTCTCTCTAGCTCCCAAGAAACACATTTTCTGAATCAGCAATTGTGGTTTTTCATTTTATTACATCACAACGCTTCAGAATTTCTGAAATTTGGTACATTTCAGAAAACACAATGAGAGTTGCCTGGTACCATGCTTGGCACATGACATGGCTCAGTGGATTAGTATGGAGACAGGAACAAGGCTTTGAAACACAGGTAAACTGAGTACACCGGGAAAGAAGTCATCCCACTGAGAGATTGAGTGCGTAGACGGAGCCCTGAGAGCCTTCCAGTGTCAAGCAGAGTGTGACTTCCACTGTGAAAACCCTGGGGGCCAGAGTCTGCTGATAACCCCAATGTGGAATTAGTACTCCGGCACTTCACCCCAAAGACGTGACTCTCAGCTGGTCTTTGGAAAAGCAGGGTGCTACTGACTGTGGGCTTGAACCCCAGGTCTGTGAAGGAACTCCAGAGGCCAGTAGAGGGAGCCGTAGGTCATCAAGGCCTGGGATCAAGTGGATCCCTATCCAGCACACCAGCCTGTTAAAGATGTGGGGATTCTCACAGTAATGGGACCCTGCTAGCTGTGTGTGCCTTCTGAGCGGATTAGACCACAGTACCTCATTTTCCCATAATGCCACGGAGGTGCCACCGCTGTGCCTCTGTCTAGCATAAAGGTTAAAGGTAACACAGTGGAATATGTGTTAAGTGTCTGCGTTAGGCCTCTCAGATACACACAGCCAGAAAGAGAGTCACAGTCAACTCTCAGCTAGCTTCCTGCTCAAACTGTGCTAAATCTCAAATCCAGTAAGAAGGAAAGGAGAAGGAAGGCAAATCCCATCAGCCCGCTCAGAATGCTCTTTGCCAAGAGTGGCAGGAGCCCTATCGCGAGGGCTAACGTATCTTAGGCAAACAGAAACCGGTTTCTCCCACAACAAACTTAGGGTCTCAGGGTGAGTGCTGCTGGCTCTCTCTCGTGCTGTCCCCTATGGCTACACTGTGGCTGCTGAGGCTCCAGACGTCACACCCCCATTAAGCTGGGGAAAGAGACACAAGCACAATGATGGTTTCTTAAATGGATTCTCCAAAGCAACCTTCTCATCTTGCTGGTCTAACTATGTCACAGCTCAAGGCCCAGAGCGAGCAGGCCTTGCTCAGTGCGGGTTCAAGGGGGACATAGCAGCAGATGCTGGATGGGCCCAGAGAGTCTGCTACAGCCCCTTCCAGGTACAACAACCCAAATGCAGATATCTTACTGCAATAGCCATAAGTGTGTGAAAAATATTCAACATATTTATATACTGGGAAAACGCAAGTTCAAACATGGAGATTCCATCTCTCCCCGTCAGAACGGCCACCGTGTCCAGTAATATTCACCGCATCCCTCATTGACACGGCAATGGCAACCTAAGGGAGGGGCTTACTCTGGCTCACAGATGACAAGGTCAGGCATCACCCAGGAAACACGGTAGGAGGCGCCTGAGCAGCTGTTGCCTTGCATCTGCAGGAAAGAAGCGATCAGCTCCATTTTTCCTAGTTTATTCCAGTCATGGCCCGGTGCTGCCCACATGCAGGGCGGGGCTTTTCTTTGTAGGTAAATCTCGCGGTCCCCCAGGGCGTTTCTCCTCGGTGGATTTTGATTCCATCAAGGTGACAATTAGACACCACTGAGGAAGCAAATGGCGAAGCTAGTGAGGGGAGGGGAGGGGCTTTCGTCCTGAGGGTGGGAATGTCACAGTTGGCACAGCCGCTGTGGAAGTCTGTGCGGTGCGGGAGGTCTGAGGCGGGGGCGTGGATTCTAAGCCAACATAACCACAGAGATGCTGGCATGTTCGCCATAAAAATATGCACTCGGTCTAGAAGCCCCCCAAGGATGAATGTATAGAGGAGATGTGATCTCTACACAATGGAGGTTTACTCAGCCATAGAGAACAACATGACGCTCTCTGTGGGAAACCGCGTGGGACCGGCGGTCACTGTGTGAAGCCAAGCAAGCCCGACTCAGAAAGACAGATGTCTCACCGTTTCCATATGCAAAATCTAGATCAAAGAGAAAAAGAGGAGACAAAAGTAAAATGGGTGGGGTGGGGCTTGTTGAGAAGAGGGAGGAGAGAAGGGGACAAGGGAGTAACAAGAAAGTTCTTCAGTTGGTTTGGTTTGTTTATTTTAGGTGTATGTACAACACATGCATGCAGTGCCCTCGGAGGCCAGAGGAGGGAGCCATCAGATCCCTGGAACGGAGGGACAGATGGTTGTGAACCAGCATGTGGATGCTGGGGATTGAACCTGGGTCCTCTGGAAGAGCAAGCAGCCAGTGCTCTTAACTGCTGAACCATCTCTCCAGCTCCAGGAAAACACATGTCGACATGCATGAAGATGTCATTCTGAGACATTATTCTAAAGAGGGATTTTGTTGGTTCAGCTGCCGTTTCTGTGCATTAGGCTCTGGCCGATGCTGCCTTCATCTTCACTCTCCGTCCGTCCCGCGTGCCACCCATCCGCACACTCCTGCACTGGGTCTCGCCTGCACGCGCTCCCACGCAGGCTCCCAGTTCGTGGTGTGAGCTATCACTGCTTTCCCCAGCCTGCGCTCTTTCTCCGTTGGCTGTGTCCATGTTGCTCACTGTCTTTCTGTTCATCCTGCTCTGGCAAGCTATGGCTCCTCTTTATGAAGCACTTTCCTGACCCCCGAGCCACAGGGCAGGACGTGCTTCGTTGCACAGAGCACACATGTGCTAAGTCCAGCTAACGCACACGCCTCCTCCCATCTGGACACTGACATGAACAGAAATACCTTTAAGAAAAAAAAAAATCACAGTTCCAGTATTTTCGATTTTATTTATTTTGTGAGCATGTGAGCATGTGTGTGTGGGTGGTGGCACGTGAGGGTGCGTGTGAACCCCATGGAGCACATGTAGAGGACAGAGGACAACTTGTGACAGGGAGTTTTCTCCTTCCTCTACCCAGGATCAAACTCAGGTCGCTGGGCTCAGAAGCCAGAGAGTCACTGTGCTCCCTGCTGATTTTCTGTGTTGGACACAGTGTTGCCATCCACGTTGCAGGTCCCCTGTGAGGCAGAGGCTTCCCCCTCTGTGAGAGCTGAGAGAGGTTCAGAGAGGCAGTGACTCACCCAAGTTCTCACAGCTAGCAAATGACAGTTTAATGGCGGACCCTCAAAGTGGCTGCAATCAGCTGGCAGAAAACCTCATACCTGGTCCTCCCCACACAGAGCTGTGAAGAGGGCGGAGCATGTCTATCCAAACCATAAAGTCAGAGGCTCTGGAGACACAGAAAACCTGGGTAGGAACTGCGAGGCTGGAAGGTTGCCAAGACTCAGCTGGAGCCCAGGTGAGGTTTGACGTAAAGGCAGGTTTCTCTCATGACCTGACATTTACGCATGGAGCATGCTGAACGGAGCAGTCAGGGGTAGCCCGCTCTCCTTGGGCCTAGAGAGCCAGCCTGAGGGGTCCCAAGCTGGGTTTCATCAAACTTCTAAGATGTACAAAACAGAAGCAGGTCTCTGCTGTTCCCCACCTGCCCAGCATTCTGGGATTCCAGAGGGCAGGTTCTGCCCAGGTTTCCACAGCAGGCCAGGCTGCACCAAGCAGCCACACCCTCTGCGAGTCTGGGCATGCTACTGAGCGCAGGGCCATGCATGTTGACTGTGCTCTTAAGTTCTCTAAAAGCAGACTCTGAGATAAAGGCTGGCCCAGCAAGCCTGTGATTAACAAGAGAGGTGCTGCTGGAGAGGCCTGGGAGGGGACAGAAGCAAGACAGGAAGGCTAGGAAGCCCCAAAGGGTGCGTCGCCTGGAGAGTGGTTTCAGCTTCCACCCACAGGAGCCTCTGAGTGTGACCTGAGTCCAGGGAGCCCAAGGTTTGTGTCATCCCCTCCCCCACATCACTATTAAGGACCAATCCCGTGTGAGTGGCACATACACTCCCAAGTACTTTTGGGTAACTGGGCAAGTGTTCAAAATGGACGCCAACAGACAGGGAACAAAGTGTAAGTAAGAACTGCAGGTGCTGGTTCTGGAAGACAGACCCAAAGTCAGGGACGGGCCACACGGTGGTGTTGGCAGACTAAGCCCTGGTCCGACGTGTGTCCCAGGTTCGAGTCTTACCTCAGCAGTCCTGATAAAACACTGAAGAACAGGGCCCAGAGTTCCCCTGGTAATGTCTGTGGGTCCTTTCCATCAGCACACACAGGGCAAGCTGAGGGCTGTAAGGTCAGAGATTCTGAGCGCTCATCAATCCATCTAATGCTTTATGAAGTAACACCAGGGGTCAGCGAGAGGGCTTTGAGGGTAAAGGTGCTTGCTGCCAAGCCTGCCAACCTGAGTTCGATCCCGAGAACCTACATGTTAGAAAGAGAGAGCCAATTCCCAAAACCCCCGTCCTCTGACCTCCAGATGTAAACAAAGCCGTTAGATTACCAACAGGACCTAAGACAAAAACCAGATTCTTATTCTGCTGTGGACAAATTACACAGTTTGTAAAAGCTAGGGCTGGGGACATAGCTGGGCTGGGAGAGTGTTTGCCTAACGTGTGTGTGTGAGGCCCCATAGCGGTGCACGCCTGTGGTGTTCCCTGTACCAGGTACGGTGCTGCGTGCCTGTGATCTCAGCACTCAGGAGCTGGAGGCAGGAAGATCAGAAAGTTCAAGTCATCCTTGGCTACACAGCAAGTTCAAGGCCAGCCCAGGCTACATGAGACTATGCCTCAAAAAGAACTCTAAGGAGTAGCTAGAGCTGACAGGAAAAACTTTGTCCCGATTCTGTACCTTTGGATTCCTGCACTTAGTCACAGGTAACAACAGGCTGCCCTTGAGGGGTGCGTATCATGACGCTCATCACGGAGTGACTCCAGAGGAGGATTGTTAAAAATAAATAGATGACTAATTTTATAACAGCTTCGTGGAGAGTCGGGCGTAGTGGCGCACGCCTTTAATCCCAGCACTTGGAGAGAGAGGCAGGAGGATCCCTGTGAGTTCAAAACCAGTCTGGTCTATATGGAAAGTTCCAGGCAAGCTGTAGCTACATAGAGAGACCCTGTCTAAATAAATAGAAAACAAAATACAGCTTTATGGAGGCAGAGTTCAGTTACTCCGTACTTCTCCTTTAAAGCATGTAACGCAGTGGATGCCGGTACAGTCACTCTGTGATTTTTCTTGTAGACTCTCTCTGTGCTGCCGGACAGAAATCCTTACCCATCAGCAGTCTCTCCTCGTTCCCCACAAACCCCGACTCTAAACAAACACAAGATAAGGACGGGAGCCTTCCTTCTTGTTCCTCATACCAGAGCAGTCCAGAAAGCCTTCTGGAAAGCCTCCCATGGCCCACCGGGAGCATCGCTGCCTTTCTGACTGCTAAGCTTCAGGAATAAGAGCCTGACAGCAAAAAGGGAGGGAAAGTCTCATCGACCCAAGGAGACAGGCTGATGGTTCAGTGTGGGTATGCTCCAGGATTTCACAAATAAGAAAACACAGCACTCACGCACCAAGTCCCTGCCCATCACTGGTTGGTGGCACTCATAGAGAATTAACTCCCGGGCACTTCTGACTACCACCCACACACACACACAAGCCAAGCCTGCTTCTTGATGTCAGAAGAAAGCCTTGGGTAGTTGCACTCAGTTATTTGAGAGTGTGATTGTCTAGGGTGTGGGCGGGCCACAATGGTGTCTTGATGAAGCCGACAGAGACTAGACACTCCGACATTGCTGGTGAAATGGAAACCATCACAACACCCGTGAATACCTAGTTTATCTTCCCCATTTGACAGCATCACCTGGATTCTTTTCTCCTGGGGCCATGCCTGTTGCATGCAACTGAATCCAAGGCCCTGTATGTGCTAAGCACGTATTCTGTCTTTGAGCTTCATCCCCACACCTATATAGAACCTTTCAGAAAAGTCTCCACATATTTGGATAGAGAGGTAGGTAGGATGGATGGATGGATGGATAGATAGATAGATAGACAGATAGATAGATAGATAGATAGATAAGTAGGTAGATAGATCTTGTTTGGGGGATGAGACCTGGACCTCACCGAGTAGTCTAGACTGGCTGTGAGCCCCAGGGATCTTCCTATTTTCCTATCTTCGTTGCTGTCATTATAAGTGCGCTCACCATACCTGACTTTGTTATGTGGCTTCTGGAGCTTGAACTCATTTCCTTATGCTTACATAGCAAGCATTTTACCAACTGAGCCATCTCCCAGCTGCCAAACATCACCCCCCCCACCCGCCCATGTGTGTATGTGTACATGAGTGTAGTACTCACAGAGGCCAGAAGAGGGCACTGGATATCCTGACGCTGGAGGTACAGCTGGAGGCACTTGTGAGCTCTTTGAGAGCATGTGCTGGCAATTAAGCTCCAGCCCTCTGAAAGAGCTGCCAGTGATTTTAACTATGGAGCCAGCTCTCCAGCCTCCAAAGTAAGATATTTCAGAATCGTTTGATGTTAAAAGATATCCTTTGTTCTCATTGCTCACTCCCTTTTAAAAACAGTATCGAGGCTGAAAAAGACACAAGATATTTATAGACGCACATAAAGGAGTTAAATATATCAAGAAAAATTGGCTATGCAAGAGGCTGTGTGTATCTGTTTATGCTGTGTATAGCATTGGCCATGCAAGAGGCTGTGTGTATCTGTTTATGCTGTGTATAGCATTGGCCATGCAAGAGGCTGTGTGTATCTGTTTATGCTGTGTGTATAGCATTGGAAACCATCACAACACCTGCAGTAACTGTGAGTACCTAGTTTATCTTCCCCATTTGACAGCATCCCCTGGAAAACACGAGTGGGACTTTATATTGAAGGTTCATTTGACTCTGTCAGAGGAAGGATCAAGGCGGGAGTCTCTAAAGGACTCTGCAGAGATCAGCAATGACCACGAATCACGCTGCAAATCACACAGTTGTAAACGGGTACAAAGTTGACTTAATAGACTATGCAAACCATTGCAGAGTTCTGGAACAGCGGGTGAGTAGAGCAAATAGAATCCAAAACGTGCTCTCGAGCAGCCAGGGGGTGCAGAGGCAAAATACAGCAGTTGTATTTATGTTTTTAATCTTAAAATAAGTTAAGCTTCATTGACATTTAGTCTAAGTATTCATCTAAATAGCAGTAAATTGGTGCAGCTCAAATAGCTATACACACAGGGGCTACATGTAAACGCACTGTAAAATTACAAATATTTAGAAATCTTAAGGCATATACTGGAGAAAACGGCAGTGTACCTGTCACAATCAAGCCGACATTTGAACCATCTCCACCCAGAAACAAATTAACTTATAGTAACCATCATTTTAGAAAACATTGTTTCAAACCTGCGCAGAGTCACCTCTAAGACTACGGTTCTGAAAAGAAACTCTTTTAAAAAGGAAGAATTGCTGGGCTGGGTTTGAACGCTTATAAAGGGGAGTCGGTTGAGTTTTTCGTGGAACTTACAACGGAAGGAGAAATGTTTACTCTGGGCAATTCCTCTCAACAACAGAAATGGAAGCGTTTGCGTGTTTCCTCACGTAGATTTCACAATCAAACCCCGTCCCTGGTTTCAGAGCCTCGTCCTGAGTGGGCTGAGGCTAACCCAGAAATCACCGGGAAACCCAGCAGACCTGGGCACTTTCAGACTGTCAACGTTTCTTGTGTCTCTCAAAGAATCACTATTTCCTTCTCCTTTGAAAAAGAGAACCACCATGGCCTTTGTCTCTTTATCTCTCTCCCATTCCCGGACACAAATTATAGATTTGTAAATTTGAAATCTGAGTAGACTGGAACAGAGGTCGTGAAGAAAAAGGCTTTGGTAAAACAGAGGGAAGGATGGCTAGTGTGCAGTAAACGTTCATTGCCTCTGTGTGGGAGGCGGGAGGTTCAGACATCGCAGGGGCCCGTGAAAGGAGCGTTAGAAATCACACATTTTAAAGAAATAATATACGAATGCAGTGCTCCGTGTGTGTGTATGTGTGTGTGTGTGTGTGTGTGTGTGTGTGTGTATGTGTGTGTGTGTGTGTGTGTGTATGTGTGTGTATGTGTATGTGTGTGTGTGTGTGTGTGTGTGTGTGTATGTGTGTGTGTGTGTGTGGAATAGTGTGGTTTGAATAAGTCTGAAACTTTTGGAGCTAAAATTTCTGCCACAATGTACCAAAATATTAAAATGTATGAATTCTATAATAAATCAATTTATTCCTTTGAAGATTTAGAATTAAAGGTAAAAGTCATCCAATAGAATAAAATTTAATGAATAAAATCTTATTTTGACCTTTCGTGAGTGTGTGTGTGTGTGTGTGTGTGTGTGTGTTGCTTTTTAACAAACAAAATTAAAGTTGCCATGCTAACGGTAGCATTACAGGAAGAAAAATCAGAAAAGACTATATCTTTAAGAGATTTTTCTTTTTAGCCAAGTGGTTGAAACAAAAAAAAATAATCGATCAGTATGTTCCTCTGTGTCTGCACGTTATTTTTTGCTGAACGGTATAAAATACAAAGCAGACGCTTGTGGCAGTGTGACCTTCTCCAGGCCACTGCTGGTGCCACCCAGGGTAGGATGTGTTGTGGCATAGGCTCACGGTCTGGCCGGCAACAGCGCCCCCTAGAACAGGTGAAAGGCACATCGTGGGGAGGGCCGCCCTGTGAACGTGTTTCTTTAAAAAGTGCTCTTCAAATAAGGAAATGCTCGACACTTACTTTCTTCTTGGCTACAAATAATTTTTGTTAAACTAATTAATGCAGCTTTTAAATACGCTGGTCTGTCTTTAATTAAAAAACAAAAACAAAAAACCTATAACTGGTCCATATGTTTTCCAACTGAGACAGCATAAAGCCTCCATATGTTTAAACATGCCATAGCCTGGACGATAGTACACACACGCACATGCACACGCACACGCACACGCACACGCACACGCACACGCACGCACGCACTATATCCACTGTAAGTAAACCACTGGAGTTGCACTGGGGAAGTTGTTTTTTTTTAAATAATAGCCACATTTGTCAAACAGGACATTTTTGTTCTGCATCTTGTTTTAGTGGTGGGGATGGTCGTTGTATCTGGACTTTATCCGGCCTGGGTCACCCGGCTCACAACAGAAACACCTGCACCAAATTAATTTGTTGTAGCACGTTAATTATCCCATCGTTTCTACTTAGGCTGCAGCTGTCGCTATATTATCTTAATAATAATTTTATCCCCACTGTATACAACAGGTTAGAGAGAGAAGAGAAATAGCTCTGTTTTTTTGGGGGGGAGCTTCCCCCTTGTCATTTCCATTTTTCAATGTCAAAAGGGAAGACTGAAAGAAATTCAGGCAAATTAAGCCCCCAAAGCGCACTGTAATTTTCTATTTCTGAGCGGATTTGTGAGAGAAGTTAGCAGAGCATCACCCCCACACACAAAGATGGCGCGTGCAGAATTTGTGAACGCGAGGAGCAGGAGAAGAACGGACACTGCAGTACTGGTGGGGTGGTGAGTGTTTGCGGGGGGGCGGGGAGGGTGCTGCAGTCTCCAGGAAAGAAGAAGGTGGGGGAGAGAGACGCGATACAAAGAGTGGGTTTGTCATTGTCTGTAACATATAAACACAGATGAATCCTGTCTTTGGTTGGTTCATGCTTTTCACTCGGCACAGCAGGGATGTTCTTAAGAACTTGCCCTCTGCGAAATTTCACTAAATGGGAACCGTGGACCCTGCATGATGGGATTATAATCACACCGGCCACTCCTTTTACATAATTTTTTGTTTCAGGTCCAGTAAGACCCCCGGTTTTTAATATATAGAAAGCAATAGACTGTATATGTCGATAAACCGAGGGTTCGCGTCACCCCCGCCATAGCTTGTGCGAGCTGAACAAAAAAACCGTGTTCTATCCCCTTATAGAAATCTCAGTGGATTCAAAAACAATATGAAAATTTTTAGCTGACAAGAACATGTCTGCTGCCTGCAGTCCCTGCAACAGCTCCCCATGTTGCCTACTAACCAAAAGATCAAAAATTATCGATTTCATGGCGCTGCCTGCTCTGGAAAAGAAAAGCTACTTTAAAATTTGCATTGTTTAAGACATCCTTTAAAAAGAAAAGACTCACTCCCCCACCCAAACACTTTGGGATGTGAAAATGGGCTTGTTTCCATCTCCTTCATGATTTGCTATAATTCTATTATTTTTAGCAGCTGGAGTCCAGAAATGATTTTTTTTTCGACGAATTTAGGATTTTGCCGCAGTGTACATCTGCAGTCCCAGAATCCTCCGGTAAGTTAATCCTTCTTGTGATGGGAAACGCCTTTAACCTTCTTGTGAATGAAATACCTGCAACCATTTTGAAAATTTTAACAGAGGCGCTGTGTGAGAGCGTACGCGTGTGCAGGTCTGTGTGTATTTTGCACTCGTGTGGGCGTTGGGGGGTAGGTGTGCCAAAGCATGCTCTCTTCATACCGCAGCGGCATCTGTGAGCTGGAGAAATGCTAAGAAGCGTGTACCTCCATGTCCTTTGCCTGTCACGATGAGTCTCCATCGCTCCTCATTATCCTTGCTATGGTAGCCATTAAGACACTTCTTGAGAACAGTGAGCCAAAGAAGGCCTGGAGAACACGCAACCTCAAGGGCGAAGGCCGGTTCCAGCGTAACTAAAGGACCACAGGCCACGCCACCTCCACGACCGCCACCTCCCGCCACCTTCCCGATTCCTCCTTCTCTGTAGTTGTACGTGTGTGCTGCGAGGTTTGAGCCCTGGCTCTCTGCGGAATCTGCCCAGGGGGTCACTGGACGGCCTCTGTGTGGGAGAATAATGGACAGATAGTCTGACAAGAGGTATTTACAAGTGCTTAGTCAGTTCAGCTGGAAATTAACAAAAAGATGGCACATCCCTGACTGACGTTTTACGAATCTAGACTCTGGCTCAATAACAGCCTACTGGGCGAACGTGGAGCCAAGAGCCGAGTGTGGTGCTTTTGCCCGGTGTTTCCACGCTCTCACAAAGAAATTATTTTTAACGGGTCTTCTTAGAGAGTCAGTATTGGCTATTTCTGAGTGCATGGGATATTGCTCACTGTTCCATTTCTGCCGGGAGAGGATTCTTCCTTCCCAGGGGGGCTGGGATGGAATCCAGAGTGGACCACACCCTAATGTCAGTTTGTTTTCCTGTCCTTTCTGCCTATTGTCAAGTAGAGTTGACTGACAATTACAGTGTTATTTTAAATGAAGGCATCTAATCAAGAGAACCAGTCATCAGCTGTCCTCTGAAGGGGATCTTTTTTTGTTTGTTTTGGTTTGGTTTTTTTTGTTTTGTTTTGGGTTTTTTTTTTTTTTTTTTTTTTGGTGTTCAGTAAATGTTTAAGTAATGGATTTGAGAAAGCTAAATATCCAAAATGCAGAAGCACTGGTGCTAGCTTATTAATGTTTCTGCCCAAAGTGCAAATACACAAATTGGCGTGTGTGTGTGTGTGTGTGTGTGTGTGTGCGTGTGTGCAAGTGATCCAAATGTGTGTGTGTTTTAGTGGGTATGCTCCAGGCTCATCTTCTGTGTTAGCCAAAGCTTAATCCGCCCATGGTCTGACTGCAGGACAAACGATCTCCAGTCTCTGCTAACCCAGCCGGAGACGCATATTTATCTGCCCCCATTTTATGAAATGAATGACTTTATGTCAACCCATTGGGTTGACTCCTGGAAGAAAGGGTATAAGAGGAAAAAAGCCAAGTGTCTTTTGTGAGTATGTCACCTAGGGTCAACTGTTTTAAGGACTGATTTCATAAAACCACTTCACTTGTTAGCTGCTTATTTTATTTTCAAATTAGCTTACGGGGTAGCGGGTTTCTTCCTCCACTGTGTGTTTTGATGACGTGTTTCTTTCTGGTGAAACAACAGTATTTGTCTTAATTTCACAGAAATTATTCATCCTTTTGGTGACAAAATATGGAACATTTTGTTTTATGAGAGAAGCAAACAAAAACCTGGAGAAATTTCAGAATGCAGCCAGCTGGTTCCAAGGCACCATGGCCACCTAGCACTGCCCCTCAGGATCACCCTGAGGAGAAGGCAGCGCCATTGTTACCCTTTCCTTCGAAACATATTTTCTGTTTCTGTTTCGATAGGGATTGAGATTGCTAGTTCTAAATTGGGACTAAGACACCCGAATTATATGCTTCACTTTGGCATCTGGATAGAGAAATACAAATATAAGGGTATCTTTATCTTTTGGGTCTTTCAGTGGTGCAGACATTTCTTAACCAATTTTAATAGTGTTTTTTTTTTTTTTGTAAAAATGGGACACAGAAAAAGCAAGTGTCTAAAAAAAAAAAAAGAAAGAAAGAAGAAAAACTGTGACAGTGGTGACGTCGGTTATCTAGTTTTAAAAGCAGGACTCTGATTGAATCGACCAGATATTCTCTAACTCTGCATCTGACAATCAAAATTAGGGGTCCATAGCCTGCAGCCAGCACCGTACTGCTGTGATGAAATACCTTTTCCTGTCTCCCATCTCTGAGTTCCGCAGGCAGAGTCAGCCCCAGCCAGAAACACTGAGGGGAAAGGTCCAGACAATGGCCTGAGCAGCCCGGATGGTGGACCGCGGGGCTTCACAGAGCCGCAGGGATGCATCTTTAAGATGGAAAAATGAGCCATTTGAAAATAAGCTGGCCTTGCGTTAGCCCTGCCTGGGGCGGGCAGGCTTCCGGCCAGGGCCCGGGCAGAAGGGCCTATTGTTTGCTGGGTTAATTACAGAGCTGCCAGGAAGACTGCAGAGGGGCAACTTTCTCTGCTGCCATTGTTTGGGGAGAAACTAAGCACACAAGAATAGACTGCAGACAGCCAACCACCCCAACTGCTCCAGTTAGGACAACAGTGGGCCCGTTTCCAGGCGAAGACCCGAACCCAGCCTATTGTAGTGATGCAGAAAACATTTAAGAGTTCGCCCATAGGTCCTGCCAGCGACACACTCGGGTTTCTCAAACCACGCGGTGAAATTGCGGTCCCTGGACAAAGCCCCCACACCTGGCTCTGTGACACTGCCCCAGTGGGTTCGGGTGAGATGGGCTTTCTAGGAATCAAGCTGGCGAACAGAGCTCTGGAGCCACTTGTTCTAGTCAGATGTCAGCTGGCACTCATGGGGACACGGCCTCCTGGGGCGGGCAGACACGGGGAGGGGACACGCCTGCGAACAGTGAAGTGTGGTGGGGTCCAGCTGCAGCCTAGGGGCGTGGTGTCCGGCACGCCGGGGAATGACCCGACTCGGGTCTCGAACTTGCATCCTCCGGGGACCGCGCTCCACCCAGCCCGAAGCGGCAGCCCGCGCGCCTTCTCCTCGGCTTTCACTGGCGCGGCGTCGGGACGCCCCGCCCCGGCCCCGCCCCGGCCCCGCCCCTGCCCCGCCCCTCCCCGCGGCGCACGCGCGGGGCGCCTCGGCCGGCGGGGACTACTTTCCGCGGCCCGCCCGCGCCCCGCCCCTCGTCCTCGCGCGACGGATCGCTCCGCGGCGCGCGGCGGCGGCGGGATACACGGTGCCGCGCCGCTTATAAAGCGTTCCTTGTGCGGCGCCATCTTAAGCCCTCGCTCGGTGGCGGCCGCGTCAGCTCGTGTGGAGCGCAGCCCGCGGCCCGGGGAGGCGGAGACGGAGGACGGTGGGCGCCGAGCCGTCAGCGCAGGAGGCCGAGGGCGAGCGGACGGCCGCGGGGGAGCGGCGCGCGGCCCTGAGGTGCGGCGCCGCGGCGGGCCGCGCGGGCAGGAAACTTCGCGGGCCGGCTGGCGGCGGGAGGCCGCGGGGGCGCGCGGGCCGGGGCCGGGGGCCGCGGGGGGGTGCGCCGGGAGCCCGGATGGCCGCCCGGCCGCCGAGGTGGGGGGTGGGGACCGCGGTTCGCGTCCCGGCCGGGGCCGCAGCGGGGGCGGGGTGGGCGGGGGCTCCGCCTCCGTGGCCCGCCGAGACGGGGGTGCGGGCGCCCCCGCGCGTGGGGGCCGCCGGGCGGGCGGGCGCGCGGGCCGCGTCCCCGGTGGGGAGCGCACACATGCTTCCCTTCCTGCGACGACCCGACCGCGAGTTTGAATCCGCACAACTTTAAGCCGCCGAGTCGCCAAACTCTTGGGTGCAGCGGGCGGGATGCGTCAGGGAGCGCGTTCTCGGGGTGGGGGGGCTCCTGCGGGGCCGCTCGGGGGCCGGGGCCCGGGGACGGGGCGGCTCGGGCCGGGGGACGGGGCAGGAGGACGGGGCGGCTCCGGCCGGGGGACGGAACGGAGGTACGGGGCGACCCGAGCAGGGGGACGGAACGGAGGTACGGGGCGGCCCGAGCAGGGGGACGGGACTGGGGGACGGGGCGGCCCGGGCCGTGGAACGGAACCGGGCACGGGGCAGCCCGCCCGGGGACTCCCTCCGAGGGGAGCGGACTTGCGGGCGCCGCTCCGAGTTGGGCGCCCGGGCCCGCTGCGGAGCGCCCGCCGGGCCGGCAGCTTTGTCTCGGGCCCGGAGCTCGGCCGGCTGTGGGCTCCCCTCCCCCCGGCCTGAGCGCTGAATGAGCGCGGCTGGGCTGCTGGTATGCGGAGGTCGGCCAGAGGAAATCGAGGAGTGGTTTTAGTGAAACGGGAGCTTTGTGCTGCGGATAATGGTGGCTTAGACCAGACAGCGAGCCGGGGACGGCAGCTCTGCCTTTGATGAAGTCTGCCTCATGTTTTTCACATGGCCAAGTTGTGAAGCGTTTTGTCTGGGATTTAGGAAGCCATTTCGCTATTTACTTGTGGCTTGCCGACGTCTCGGTGCAGACTCTCCTCGCCCCGGAACGGGAATACAGCCTGCTCGCTGCTTCTACTTTAATGCTGCTTAAGCTCGTGGCTTTCATATTTCGATGTGTTGGGCTCAAACTTTATTCGAATTAAGGCCGCTGTTGCATTTAGTTCACTTTTACCTTTAAACATTCAGAAATCCCCGAATTAAAAGGAGTACCTCCAAGGTTTCTTTGAGAACGCCCTTTGGCAGCAGACAGCATTGATGATCGGGCGGGGGGTAGTCATTCTGTGACCTAACCTTTGTCCTGAAGGCCGAGTCTAGACAAGGCCTTTAGTGGTGGCTGGGGAAGTTGGAAACCGGCAGGCGTCTTTCTGAACTACGAATAACTAGGGCCAGATCCCCCAGGCTGAAGTCTTGGAGGAAGTAGACTGAAAAGCTTAGCTTGCTTGAGACAGTCCTGGGCCTGACAATCTGCAGGGAGATCAGCCTTGCAGGGAAGCGTTTAATTGCGTGCAAGTGTCAAGAAACAGAGTTAACTGTAGCCTGGTCATTCCTTGTAGGTTGTCTAGAGAAAATGTATTGGATGTTGGATGTTCCAGCTTGAAGGCAAGAATCTACTGCTGTAGAGACAGACGGTGGGAATGGAGATTACTGTGAATGTAGCTTTATTAATGTGTGCTCAGAAAAGGTGGTGAAACCCTTTTAAAAATAGATGCAGGCCAGAGAAGGGACAAGAGCCTCTGCGCAATGGAGGTGGGATGGGGTGTCGTCATTCTTGAAAGCAGTGGACAGACTGCAGGTAGAGCGGGTCAGATGAAATCTCAGTGTGTGTGTGAGGTAGGTGACTTGTGGGTGTGTAGGTGGTAAATTTTTAGTGTCCTTTGAGTTTGGTCAGAAGCTTACCTGCGGGACAACCCCTATAAACACGGTTCACAGCTTGTCTGTAGAAAACAGTACTAATGTCAACCTCATTTTTATTATCTAAACAATCTTACTGAAGACATCTTCAAGCCATAAGAGGAAGTAGTGCAATAGAGGGGCAGCTGCCTCTGTGTTGGAGGCCTGTGGAGGCCGCCTCTGTCCTCAGAGGACTCAGCTAGCTGGAGTGTCTGCAGGGGGTGTGACCCGTGGGCCAGCTAACAGGGGGAAGTGAGTACTGACTTGTGGTTTCACCGAGTGAACAGTGATTTGTGTGATTGAAAGTGAATCAGAACTTCTTAGGCTCGCTACCAAGGAGACTTCCTTTGTGTTTAGTGTCAGAGCGAGCGTCACTTGGCTGCCTAGGTTTATCTGCTGGGGTAGAACTCTGGAAGAGAGTGTATAACTTCTAGAGGAGAAAGCTTTTAAAAGAGGAAGTAGGCAGTCCTGCCAGACTTAGCCACCTTGTTGAACTTAAGACACACTTCCCAGTTCCATGAGGCAGCACACTCTGGGCGTGATGAGCGCCCTCCAGTGGACAGAATACAGGTCACTTTTCTTAGTCCAGCGGGTTTGTGTGGAATGTGTCCTGGATGACCTGTGGTGTGAGAGGTAACTGCCCCTCTGCGGGAGAACAGTCAAATCCGGGAAGGCTTAGGGCACCTCTGCTTACACTATGAGAAACCAGTGCTCAGGTGCCTCAGGGAGTGAAGGGTGGCTTTGCCATATTGGTGACAGTTAGAAGTGAGAATTCTCACAAGCTGCTAATGGAGACTTGTCAGCTGCGAATATGAGTGTGGTCCCTGCAGTGAACCAGAACCGCTGGGAAGGCTGTCTGCACTGCCCCTCACAGCTGGTGCTTTGGTTCCTACAGGCCCTTCCCAGCCCTGTGGAGAAGAGAAGCTCAGCCGGTTAACAAGAGGGAAGCGTGTTCCAAGTTAATTTTTGATGTGAGATGATCAGTTTATGAGAGATTCTTGAGAGTTTAGGTTTTGGTTTTGGATTCTGCTTTCCAGAGACTGGCTGAAATGAAATAGATGTCAGTAGTGTAGACAGTCGGCAAGCCACTTACCCTTCAGGCTCACTGTAAATTTATGGAAGCATGAATACAAGTTTTCTTCTTTAAGGGATTATTGTCACATTTGAGTGTGACTTTTTTTTATTTTTGAAATAATTACGTCATTTCCTCCTTTCCTTTCTCCAAACCCTCCCATATACCTCTTTTGCTCTCGTTCAAATTCATTGTTGTTACATGCATGCATGCATTTGTGTGTGTGTGTGTGTGTGTGTTTGTAACTACAACTTGCTCAGTCTGTACAATGTTTTTGGTGCTGCCTGGAGTTCCTTGTATGCAGACTTGAGGCCTCATGGCCTCCCCCTCCCCCCATACACACACACTTTAGCATTTCTATTGTACTGTTTATTAACTCTCTGCCTAAAAGTAAAGCCTGATATATACAAATGTGTAAATATACATACATAGCTTAAATGCAATTTTCTCATCTGGACTAACAATGCTTCCTTCAAAAGCCAAGGCTATGTAACAACAACACAATACTTAGCATGAGAAACCCTCTTTTGAGTTGTTGGTCAGAGCTGTCAAGAAGAGTCCCAAAACATATTGCTATTACCCTTGGTTTTCCCCAAGAGGGGAAAGTCCTTGTTGCTGAAGATGCCATGCACTTCAGACCATGGCCCAGAGGCTCCTGTGCTGTAACTGACCTGGGTGCCTTCCCGCTTCCAGAGGAGGGAGGCAGTCAACAGTCCTAGCCAGCTGTGATGGCTTGACTGGCATGGCACAGTAAACCCTTAGGGTGCAGCCCAAGGATTGCATACTTTGGAGTAACCAGCAGGAGAGAAATCATGCCTGCTACTGGAAAGCTAGCCTACTAACTATACAGGGATCTTAGAGAAGTAACTTGGGTCCAGCTCTTCTTGGTGGTCTAAGGTTTCCAAACTCAAGTGTTAGGCACCCACATGCTGGAAAAACCACACAGATTCTATGTGCCTAATCTATCGACCCCACTCACTCTCTTTAAACCTTTCTAGTTTTACTAGAAGCCTGCGTCTCTAAGCTGAATGTTTTATTAGGCTAATTCCAAACTTAGAAAGTGTTGCTTTGGAGGTCAGGTGAGTTCTATTTTAGCAGTACATTGTTTTTGGTCAGTTTGAGTTTGTGAGGGCCAGTTAACTGTATTGGTTAATCTTTTACTGCTGGCGAGGTTTTTATTCCTAGTGTTTGTAAAGTGGTCTTTGTTTAAATGGCAGATTGTGGCAGAACTGAAAGTGCTGTGAACTTGTGTTCAAAGGCATAATCTGAGCCTGGTGTGGTGGCTCACCCTGTAATCCAGCACAAAAGGCTGAGGCAGGAGGATTCTTCTGAGTCCTGGGCCAGCCTGCCGTACAGAATAAGACCATCTCAAACAAATAAGAAAAGTGCCATCTGAATCCGGCGCTGTAGCTGTGGTTGTGATGCCACACGAGTCTGCATCTTTCCTGAGATAGGGTCTTCCTGTGTGGCCACAGGCTTCTTGGGTGCTGGCACATAGCTGGCGAGTGTCTTGCGTGTTCTAGAAGTTTTCCTAGTTCTGGCTTGTCAGCATTGGCTCAGAAGGCTGCTGTTGTGTCCAGTTCTTACCTTCACTGCAGTGGGAAAGCTGCGTCTGTCTGGATGATTCTGTGGGAAGCTGCTTAAGCATTTCCCATTTTTCTTCTGGTTTTACTTGGGATTGAACTTAATTCCTGGATTGGTTTTCTTTTTCTTTTTTTTTTTTTAAAGCAGGTCTATAACATGCATGTAACAGTTTAAAAAACTGTGATTTATAATATTTAGTCCATGTTCTTAAGTCTTCACATCATAGAGACTTTGTGTTCAGATTTGATTGCTGGTTGTTGGTCTGAAGGGGGAAAAGAGTTGCTAGTAGGAATACCAGAGGAGCAGCAGACACTCTGCAGGGTGGGTGATGGTGGCTAAAATGGTGCCACTGCACAGTAAGCCCTGAAAGTTCACTGCCAACACTGTGTTTAAGAAGATGGTGTTGTTAGTGGTGGAAGCAGATCTTGCCTAGAGTGGTCACTTCTGTACTTCAGCATGCATAGAGGCCGTGGGGGAGAGCACTGTAGTCCCATAGCAGAAGAAAGTCGGTCTTCTGGAGTACTCAGATAATGCTCTGCTTGTGTGCTAAAGGGCCTTGGGTTTTTCTTTATTGCCATTCTGTCCCAGCTCAGATTTCTCCATGAAGTCTCTGAAAAGTTTTATGAAAGGACTGTTGATACCTTCTCTTTTCTCCTCAACTAGACACAGCTGGAGCCCTGACCTCATCAGTTTCATCAAGGGTCCATTTTGACAGTGAGAGGCATATTGCTCCCTGGACACAGCTGACTTACACTCTGTCTGGAGTGGGATCACCTCTGTAATTCCCAACTGATGTGGTCACTAGCAAACTTGTCACTGTGTCTGTAGTGGTTCCCTGATGGCTTCCACTTCCCTGTGGCTCTTAACCTGGGGTGTACCCCCTTTTTGCATACCTTGTGCTACAGAGCAGAGGTGTTCCCCTTCCTTGTTGTTAACTTGGTATCCTATGTCAGGCTCCAAACTTTGATGCCTTTAAATTATACCTCACCCTGCTGGTGGCCTTTGTTTTAGTGTGTGCTTGGATTGCTCCCCCTGCAGTGGACACTTCATCAGCCCCTCTCACCATCTTTAGGCCTGGCATAATTCCTGGTGATATCAGGGCACATTAGAGCTGTGCACCTCAAGTGTGGCCTGTCCTACAGGTTGTTTCCTAGCAGTGCGGATTCTGTTGGGTGACTCCAGAGTGAACGACTCATGTCCTTGCTTCACTGTGTAGCTCAGCACCCCATCCCCAGCAAGACTGTGTGTGATGCATTTTGTTTCGCATTTCGACAAAACTTTTTATGGTGTTGTATGGACATTTTTGATCTCTTTCTGGATTTCTTTTCGTCAGTAATCTTACTTTCTACCTCAGTTCATCCACACATTTCCATTGTCACTTCCTCCCTGGCTCATTTCAAGCACTCTGGCCTAGGAATCCTCTGGTGAATACTCAGATTAACAGCCCTTTGCTCTCTGGAGCCATGTGGTGTCCCAGGCTTCCTTGCTCCTCAGGCTGCCCTGTGGCTTCCCGCCCTATTAGTCTTCCCTCTGACCCACACCACTTCCTCTCCGTCCTCACTCCTCAGTGTTGCTGCCTTCTCATTGCTAGGGACTGAACACTTGGAAGAACTCCCACAGACTCCCCTCTCTCCCTCTTTGGGGGATTGTGGTAGTTGTTTTGGGTGTGGCCAGAACTTTCAGTGTGATTTTTGTAGTAGTCAAATCTCTTGCACTCACCATTCTCCCTCCTGCACTCTGGTGCTTCCCTGAGGCCTGCCTGGCTCTGACTGCACACAGACAGGCTGTGATTTATACCATTGATGATTTCTTAAGTGCCCCCTTCTTTTTAAAGTCCCCATCAGGACCACCTTGCCACACATCTGGGCTCCTTTCAGTTATTGTAGCATCAGCCCAGTTGCTACAGTTTGCGTGGAGATATTTTCACTTGACTTGTAGACCACCATATCTGGGCAAGCTCTCTACATCCTAAACTGTCAGCTCCTTGGCTCTGCCCTCATCTCTGACCTGCGTTGGAGTGGCTGAGCTGAACCCAGCTTTAAGTGAAAACTACAGTTTGCACATGTGCCCTCGCCTTGGTTTCTCTCCTCGCTGTAATTCTCGGATTCCCACACCGGTGCATTTCTAAGAAGCACCCCAAGTGGTGAATTGGAAACTGACCCCAACTCCCCATTTCCAACTTCCTCGGCTGTAACTGGCTTTTCTTTCACTCTGTTTCCTTTCGTGGTGTGTCTAAGTTCTCTACAGTTTTGTCTACTTTTCTCTCAGTATATCTAGCATTGAATCGTTTTCTTGCAACAGCCATTCCACTTTAGTCCTAGGCCACACGCTGCTGAGGCCTTCTAACTGCCCCTTCAGGTTACATGTTTAACTCCTTAAAAGTGCACTGAGCACTGTAGCAGAAGGTGGGGCAGCCTGTGTAGGAAGCTGGGGCCTTTACTCTAGCTCACCAATAGCATGAGCGCCTGTGCTGATCACACTACACTGTCTGCCTTGAGTCTCCTTGTCACTATTCCTTCTCATTGTTACTGTTTACCATCCTCCTTTCTTTGGTGTGAAAATGGCCTGCAAGGCAATACTTAATGTGTACCCCCCAACAGGCCCTTCTGCTTTGTGTAAGTCTGAAACTGATAGGTACTTGTAGATTGTTGCTCCCTTGTTTACTTTTAGTTAATGCCCCTCATAGATGTGAGATCTGTGCATAGCTCAGACGTTCAGCCTCCTTCCCGTTCACATTGCCTCGGCTCTTGCTTAGACAAGAGTGGGGTGCTCTAGTTTTGGTCTTGTGGGTTACTTGACATTTGGTGCGTTTGTCCTTTATTGCTGTGCATGTGGTCCACAGTGCTGTGCTGTCTGTCATGGCAGCCTTCGCTACCTGTGGCTACTGGGCACTCCAGTGTTGCTGTGTGACTGAAAACCTTAGGCTTAGATGCTTGCAGGCATTGATAACTGGTGGCTGTCGCAGCAGCTTTAGGTGGGCACCATCTTCCTACCAGACCTCATTGCCGGAGCTCTAGTACTCATCTTTCGCCCCCTACACATTTCTCAGTTTCATTTCTGACTCCAGAGCACTGATGGGTCAAGCTGCTGCAGTGCCTAGTGTCGCCACCCCAGCCTACGCCACACTGTGAGTCACTCCTCTGCCGTTGTACCTGCCTGACTGGTGTCCCTCTCTTACCTGCTTTTCATCATAGTGAGAATGAGCTTACGGAGCTGAGAACCAGCACAGGAGGCGGAGGCAGGCCAAGCTTGTATAGCAAGTTACAGGTTACATAGTGAGATCTGTCTAAAAGGCGAAAGAAGAAAGCAGTGTCCAGCAACAAACCAACTGTTTCTACTGAAGGCTGCAGAGAACTTCGTATGAGGGGCTATTTTCAGCCTCATTTTGTTGCATTCCACCCCTCTTTTCAAATTAAACCACTGAGCTCAAGGTGTGGTTCTTTTGGGGTTGGGGTGGGGTTCAAGACAGAGCTGTCCTGGAGCTCACACTGTAGACCAGGCTGGCCTCAAACTCACAGAGATCCATCTGCCTCTGCTGGGATTAAAGGCATGCGCCGGCAAGGCAAGGTGTGGTTCTGAAAGGATGGTGGAGCCCTGTTGGGTGTCTGGGCCTTTGCATGGGTTATCGAGTTCTTCTGTGTGCTCTCGCTCTGTTCTTCAGGCTGCCTCTTTCCTGAACCCTTCTGTCCCAGCTTGAAGGCTGCCTTCAGAAAGCCTCTGGCAATTCTTTAGTGGAACCCATCCCAGAACCTGCTAGCATTCTGGCATGGTGGTGGATGCTGGAGTGTTTGCTGAATAAATGAAGGAAATCTACACGCTGCATTTATGATGTTTGTATCTTGAAGCTATTGTTCCTTTTACATCACAATTGGACAAACTGAGAATATACAACACCAGTGGGGTGTTCATGTGTAGCC
>JAMJFZ010004154.1:0-85411 GCA_026225945.1 Cricetomys ansorgei
GACATCCATTATCCTGACTATTGATGGCCCAGTAGAACAAAAACGACTACTTGTCTTTCACACTTTGGGAAACCAAGACTTGCACTAGTATCTCCATATTCTGGCTTGAACTTAGACTCTTGCCATCCTCTGGGCCCTTTTTGATTCAGATTGAATATGTCACTGTGTCCTTAGCGTCCTAGTGTGATTTCTGTTGCTGTGAAAAGACACCATGGCCAAAAGCTCAAGGAGGGAATCTGGAGGCAGGAGCTGGGGCAGCGACATGGCGGAAACCTGCTTACTGGCTTCCTCCCCATGTCTTGCTCAGCCTGCCTTCTTATACATCCCAGGAACTCCTGCCCAGGGGTAGCACCACCCACAGGGGAGGCAGGGCCCTCCCATATCAGTCATCAATCAAGAAGATGCCCCACAGACATGCCCACAGGCCAGCCTTACAGAGGCATTCTCTCTACTGATTATCATGATTTGTATTAAGCTGACAAAAAACTAACCATCATACTTTGACTGTAAGACTGCAGATGGTATTTCATGGGGCTTCTTAGTCCTTCTTAATCACCTGTATGATTTTTCACAATAAATCTGTAGATACAAACGTGGGGATATGTGGGAATAAGATTTAAATAAAATAGCCCTATCACTTGAACACACACACACACACACACACACACACACACACACACACACACACACCTTTTAAAAGTCCTATTGGTTCCTTTTTCTAGATAGAACCTTGATGAATATATGCCTTTCTCCTGTTTTTCCCCTATTATTTGTCTCTGTTTTTAATTCTGGAATATTTTTCTCCTCACTTGAGCTCCAAGTCCCCAGTGCTCTCTTCTGATGTTTTCCTTCTGCATGTGAAGCTATCTAACAAGTGATTTATTTGTGTTATTCGTTCCACTTTTCAGCATTAGAATTTTCATTTTATAATAAATAGTTTTTTAATTCTCCAATTCTTCATCTTGTCTTTAATCTCCTAGTGGTTACATACAATTAATTCACTATCTGTGTCTGATAACCCCACTATTTGAATCTCTCATTAGTCTTTCAGGGAAACATCAGTGCTAAGGACTAGGCTTGTCTTGGGGACCTTTGCTCTCCACATGGTATCTCGATAATTCTTCTAGCCTCTTGGAAGAAAGTTGATCTGACTTACCTATTCTTTCTGAAATGCAAGCTGGGAGGTTTTCAGTATTTTGCTTTCTTACTCTTATTATTACTGTAATAGTGAAAATGTTCACCTTAAAAAATAAGGAAGACCTATGTGTTTTGAGATGGAAAACTTTCTAGGGAAGATTACAAAATAATTGCAGAATCATATGCATATAGTGATATTAATATCACCGATATTTCTTGTGTGGAAATATGTGCCAAAAAGTCTTCTAAGGGAGTGTGTGTGTGTGTGTATATGAGTGTGTGTGCTGTGTGTATGTATTTGTGTGTGTAAAGTCACACATGCATGCAGGGATGCGTGTGTTGGGAGGCCCAGAGGTTGATGTTGGGTATCTTCTTTGCTTGCTCTCTGCCTTACTGCTGAGACAGGGTCCCTCTCTGAGCCTTAGAGTTCATCAAATTCATTTCATCTAGGCTGCCTGTGCCAATGTACTCTAGAGATCCACTTGTGTCTGTCTCTTTCTCAACTCTGGCATTATGGATGTGCACTGCCAAGCCTAGCTTTTATGGGGTACTAGGGATTCAATCTCAGGTTCTTTTTCTTTTCTTCCTTTCTTCCTTTCTTCCTTTCTTCCTTTCTTCCTTCCTTCCTTCCTTCCTTCCTTCCTTCTTCCTTCCTTCCTTTCTTTCTTTCTTTCTTTCTTCTTTCTTTCTTTCTTCTTTCTTTCTTTCTTTCTTTCTTTCTTTCTTTCTTTCTTACTTACTTTTTTTGTTTTTTGAGACAGAGTTTCTCTGTTGTAGCTCTGGCTGTAGCTCCTGGAACTCACTCTGTAGACCAGGCTGGCCTCCAACTCACAGACGTCTGCTTGTCTCTGCCTCCCAAGTGCTGGGATTAAAGGCTTGTGCCACCTCTACCTGGCTAACCTCAGGTTCTTATCCGTAAGCAACAGGCACTTTATCAACTCAGCCATCTTCCCAGCTTCATCTAAGAGTTTTAAAGATATTAAGTAATTTGCTTCTCATAAACGACAGGAGGTAATTATTGTTATTAGCTCCATTTTACAGATGAGAGAGGACAAAAGAGTTAATGAACTCAGTGACAGTGACCTGTCTAATATAAAGGAAGGTCATAAGGTTTAATGTAGACTAGTGACTCCAGAACCCACATAACACACAACTGTTTCTTTATACACGACAGATAGCACACCACACCAATGTTTGCTCAAAGAGCACAGCTATCCATAAGAATAGTTTCTTACAGGCTTTGAGCATTCTGTATCTGTGTTGTCCAACGTGGAAGCCACTAGTCTTATCTGTATTTGAATTTCAGTTAATTAAAACTATAAAGATGACAATCAGTCCCTCGGGCAGTTTCATCTCAAGTGCACTCAGTAGCCACAGGTGGCTAATGACTACATTTTCGAGCAGGGGAGATAAGGCTATTTTCACCGCTACAGGTTTTATTGGGCAGTGTGCTCTGTAGAGTTCAACAGAGGTTGATTTTTTTTTTAATACTAAGTATGTGTTTATAACTTACTTTGGAATTAAGTAGAAAGGTCAATGACAGGATGGAAGCTGTCCACTCAGAGTTCCTTATCCTCATTACTGGGCCATGTGTCTCCTCCATCCTGAGCTAGTCAAGGAGTCTCTGTTCCCAGCCCCCAGTTGTTCTTAAAAACAACACACACCTTAACCAGTGAAAAACCCTGTCAGCTAAAGCCATTGTGGTTTCATGGAAAATGGAGTGGCAACTACATAGGATTATGCTCCTCTTGACCTTGGAAGCATTTAAAAATGGACATTGTATTTGAGACATCTTAGCAAAATCATGCATTTCCAAAAGATATTCTTGGAGGTCTGATGGCAAAATATTCAAACTTATTTTTGCTTTTCTTAACTTGAGATCATTGACTATGAGTTGTTAAATTGTAGAACTGTTTTAAAAGTACTGTTTCCATTCAAGGAATGCAACCACTGAAACTTTGACCTAGAAGAATGTGCCCATCCCTACATGGTCAGAATAGTTCTAACTTCATTTTCATCCTTCTTTTTCCCTTAAAAATTATTTTATTTTATGTGTGCATGTTTTGCCTGTATGCATGTCTGTGCACCACATGTGTGCCCTGTAGCAGCAGAGTCTGGCAGAGGGTGTCAGGTCTCCTGGAACCAAAGTTACAAGTGGCTGTGAGCTGCTGTGTGGGTGCAGGGAACGGAACTCAAGGCCTCTGGAAGACCAACCAGTGTTCTTAGTCACTCAACCATCTCTCCAACCCCTTCATCTTTATCTTCAAAGCTCTCTATCAGCTGAAAAATATTTACAGTTGGTTACTTTTAATAAATTTACAAAAATATAAAATATAATAAATAAATAAACTAAATTTCTTATGTTTAAGATTTATTTTATTTTTAATTATATGTCTGTGTGTGGGAATGTACATAGCACTGTAGGTGCTCATAGAAACCAGAGGAGGGTGTCAGATCCCCTAGAGCTAGACTTACAGGTGGTTGTGAGCACCTGATGTGAGTACTAGGAATAGAACCTGGGTCTTCCACAGAGTTGTACATGCTTTGAAGCCCTGAGCATCTCTTTGAAACCCTGGCTAAACTTCTAATCATTGAAGTTTTTCTCCATGGAATGAGAGTGGACTGACCAGGTCCCTACAGGCACCAGGACTAGAACTAACTGGGGAAGCAACTGAATGAACCAGCTGAATTCCAGCAACAAAATGAAATGACACGTGATCTGACTAGAGGGTTTCCAAGCAGCAACGGACTCAGAGTTGGTTTTAAAGGGCCCAAGGCACTGGCCTGTTCATTGGGAAGCAAGTTAATAGAATGACCACAGATTCTGAAACCCCGTGGCTCTTGTGTGCTCACTCTTCAGCTTAGGCACTATGTCAAGCAACACCTCATCAGTGGCTTGTCTCTCCGTCTTCATGGGGTCTCTCTCTCTCTGGAGGCCAATGGCGGCTCTGCTCTACATAGTTCCTGCTTAGGATGCAGGAAAATCAGTCTCCATGTGGGACATTGTTGGTCTGGAGGCAACAGTAAGAGGAAACACAGCCTGGCCACACAGAATCTGTAAAGTTCGTGCTTTACTATACCACATGGGCCTCAGTTCCATTCACATCTCGGTGGGCGAGGCAGGTCACATGACAAAATCTGATGCCAGTGGGTTGGGAACCATCACCCTCCTGTCAGGATATTCTTGATTGCACCCACCACCTTTTGTGGTTTTTCTTTCTTTACTTCCAGGACGTGTATCCTGTCTTCGGTACTGAGTTTAAGCTTCAAGAATGCCAGAGATGAATATTACCTGAGTGACAGAAAAAGAAAAGAAGAAAGAAAACATGCAATTTATAATTGACACGTCAGGATAGGTGACAGAAACGCCAAGTTTTCTAAGTACACAAAGGAAAGCCATTTAACCCAAAATTCTAGGGGTGTGGGGAGTGACTCTTGGGAGAGCTCCCTGGAAATTCCTTAGTCTCAAACTGGGAGTCAGCGAGGCAGGAAGGTCCTGACCGAAGCAACGGAATTTGAGAAGGAACCGGTCTACGTGAAGACTATCAGTTCAGCAGGGATGGAAGTCGGGATGGAGAAAGGAGGATCGGAAAGGATGACGATGACTGGGGCCTTAAGCAGTGACGTCATGAGGGGGGCACAGTAGGCGTCCCATAAGGCTTGTTTGGTACTGACTCAGGGCCTGCCTAACGCCTTCAGAGAATCTGCCGCGAGCGTTGTGTGGAACAAAGTCTGGTGGGAAGGACTGAAGGCATAGAGGGAGGAGCGACGTTTATAATTTCTGCAGTGACTATTTCTTTTTGAGAGATGGAAGATTGAGCATAAGCTCTTGCTTTTTAATCTATCCTGAAACACCACACCAAGGATACCGACAGATACGGAAAGGGAGACGGACGCGGACAGGAGAGGAAATAACAAACCACTGGTGTGGTTGGCGAGACCACAGAAGTGACAAACGGATGAGCACGCATAATAAAGCTAACTTCTAAACACAGGGCTTCTGTTCTCCAGTCCACCTCTCTCTGTCTCCGCACCAGTACGAAGGCAGCCATCTCTAAACCAGGAAAGAACTCCAGTTAGAAACTGGCCACACTGGCACCTCATCTGGAACCGGCAGACAGTGAGACATATTTACTTGTCATTAAAACAACCCGGTTTCTAGTATTTTGTTACAGTAAGTAAGCAAGATATCCAGTATAACAAGGAAGTATTATGAGCATGGAGTAAATATTTTCAGAAACAATATTTTCAGACATTCAGAAATCTCAGAGGACTGGACCTCTTATATTTTTACCTCGGGTCATTAGTAATGTATATGCTTCTTCAAAAATATAGCAAATAGGGGACCGTGAGTGGGGGATTAGGTATTCCATGGAGGCTGAAGGACTGCAGCACCATGGAAGATGGGGAGGACCGTGTGGTGAAGGCAGATCCCTGCTGAGTCTCAGGTCTAGAGGGTAACCAGTTCATGGTACTGTAATGACCTCAAACACATTTATATACCTGGGAAAGAGTGTGTTGAATTAATTAAGAAGAATTAGAAGCAAGTAAATGAACAGACCGGGCAGTTATAAGTACAATATAAAAAACAAAGAGGAAAGAGATGCCCTCACAATACACTGCAGGGCTCAGCTACAGTAAGCGTTAGCCAGGGATAGTGTTAAAAGTGCTGGTCTACCATCACTGTGCAACCATACTGGTGGATGAAATGATTGACAGAGGGTAGCAAATACTTCATAAAGAGCCAGGTAAGTGCTTCAGGCTTGTAGGCCACATGGGTGTGGCTACCCCTCTGTGTCTTTTTTTTTTTTTTACAAAACATGTATGTGACCCTTCTTGCTGGCTCCCCAGGTAAAAATGTATGTGCAGAAAGGAGGAAGCGAGGGAACTAAGATTTCGCATTGTACAGGGGGGAAGCAGGAGTTAATGCCTGTGGTTAAAGCAAACAGAACCCAGTGTAACGATCTAAGCATATTTGCCAAGCTGTGGAGATGAATACGTAATGCAAATGGGGGCGGTGACGGTGGGAGTTTGCCGTTTGTGGCATGAACACAAGCTTTGTGGGCTTTTTACATCTTTAACCCAAGCCTTGTAGAAGGTGTGTATAATAACTAAATTAAAAACTTGCGTGGGCAGAGCACAACTGTTTGTTTAGATGATTAAGAAATATGAGGTCACTGAATGAACTGGAGGAGGGAAGCTAAGGGCACTGAAACATGGGCTGAGTTTTCATCCCTCCTTCCGACTCCAGGTGAGACTCTGGTACATAGGCAGACGTATGGATGGAGGCTTTGTACCTGGCAGTTTGATGATGATGATGATGATGATGATGATGATGGTGGTGGTGGTGGTGGTGGTGTGGTGGTGGACAGACCTGATTACTCCTCTTTGATGGGTTTGAATCAGCAGCGTCCTGGTGATTAGCACAGACCTAACTTAGGACACTGGTGTGTAGGGGTGTTTATAGGTCGGGTGTCGCAAAGGCCTAGTTTAATGTGCCCAGGTGGGTGCTGTGCATGCCAGGCTGGAAGGTCCCTTCAGAGCAGAGTTGGTTAGCCCAGAGGCAGCATGGTGCATTAGGTAAGCAGACCTATGAGCAGAGTGGGGTACGAGGCCCATACCTGAGCTGGGCTCAGACAAGAACATCAGGGCTTCTGAGGAGATTTGTGGGTCTGAAGTCCTCCCGAGGCTCCAAATCACAGCACAGGACTCAGAAAATTAATGAAGCTCATTTTGACTGAACCGTCATTTGTGAATCATCATGTCTGCGCTCATTAAATAAATTGTCAGTGTCTTCCCAGGCATTATGGATGCATTAGAAATTAGGGATCTTCATAAATAATGTTTCTTGCTTGTGTTTAAAGGGAGCTGGGAGCAGGGAAGAGGGGCGGGAGGAGGAGGGTGGGGAGGGAGCAGGGGCCCGCAGCCTCCATGCTGGGAAGAGGCAGGAGTGCAGGATCCATCTGAAGAAGGTGTGGTCTGAGGCTTCCACTGCCTCATCTCTCAGGGACAGCAGATATGCCTCCCTTCATTAAGTGGAAGAGGAAACTCCTAAGACTGGGTCTAAGTTACCCCTGGGCAGCTGCATGTATGAGCGACTAGACCCAGCTCCTTAGGGCTTTTCTCCACAGATCTGAGCAGTCGTGTGGTTTGGGGTGACCGTGGGTGCAGAATTTTCCTCTGCAGCTCCTATTGGAGTCCTCGGCACATCCTTGAAAATATTTATCTATCTATTATGTATGTATTTATATGTATGTATCTTTGTGGGGGTCTGTGTGCATATATGTACAGCTTTTGAACAAATGCAGAGGAAACCACCCGTGACCACCAATCCATCTCTCTAGCTCTTCTCCTCTCTTCTCACCAGCACCCATGAGGTAAGAATAGCAATATACTCGATCTAGGACACTGCCCGGTCTGCAGATCTCAAATCTGACCCACTCTAAGGCCTGTCATTGATGGGAAATGTTTGCACACATTTCAACTGTCTAGCTTCACTGAAGTCTCTTCTCAGAACCCATAGAACAAATATCAGGGCCATTCTGGGAGCCATAGACCCAGGAAGAGAAATGATTGGTTTTCCTTTTCAGGGTGCAGGGCAAGGCATGGGGATGGCAAGGCTGGTAGAGCACTTCACTTGTAGTCAGTCACTCACGCGTGCAACTGCCCAGGGGTTACTGGGCTCACAGTCTGTGCCCAAGTGCCCACTTACCCCTGTGCCGGCAAGACACCTATACTTACGGAGTTCACAGCTAGGATGCATTTGTGAGTATGTGTGAATGTGTGTGTGTGTGTGTGTGTGTGTGTGTCGGGTACAACAGAAAACAGTCAAGCAAAAGAGTAGGTCAGGTGAATTTAAATGGTGATGGCTCAGTGAAGATACATAGGTGGGGTGGCAGAATGACAGTGTAAGGTTAGTGGGCAGCACTGTCCCTTCTGAAAGGAGCCACTTAGACCGAGTGACTAGGGACCATTTAGGGAAGTGTCAGACAAGAAGGATCTAGGAGCAGAGAGCTAGTGGAGAGACTGGGGTGGGGAGGGGACGCCATGACTTGATCTGTATACTTTTATGAGCTGGTCTACTTGCTAGGTAGGGAGTAAAGAACAAAGCTGAGGTGGAGTCCTTCCTGAGATGATCCTGGTATGACTGGGCTGTCTCCACTTTTACTTTCCCATCTTTCCAAGTAAAATCCAGTCCCCCACAAGATGCATTTTGGTAAAGTTTGGGGGGAAGAAAGTCATCTCCCGAAACAAGTTCTCCCTATGCTAAGTCACTGGGTGACAGTCATCTTAACAAACTCATAATGGATCTCTCATTGGTAGGGAAGGCAAAGCATTCATGCTAACCAGCAGACATTTTCACCAGGTGAGAGAGCTACAGGGCTGTGCCTCATTCCCAGTGAGCAGGTCTCTGTCAGGGCTTTGGTACTTTTGTCTCACTAACTCTCATGTGATGTCACTTCTGCTGGCCCATGGACCAGGGGATCAGATTATTTCACCCCCAAACATCCTTGGCATGAGGATTGTGTTTACCTGGAGTCAACTGAGAAATGACAGACATTAAAGGAACCCTCTGCCCTCTCCTTGATCGCCTACAAACGGTATAAATTTCCTTTTGCGGAAGTGGCATACAAGCGCCTCCTCTTCTGTATCGGCATAAGGAAGGCGACACTTGTCACTTGGGATGAGTGTGGCTGCACTCATATAAAGCAAACCTTAGAATGACTCCTCTCTCCCATTAGTTTCCCCATATATTTCCCTTCTCATAATGTACTATCCACCCAAAACTCAAATCTCTTTCCATTTTCTAGTTAATTTTTTTACAATTTATCACTCTTGGAGACAATATACGTCTCCCAGTCTAATTGTTTTTAAAAGGTTTTCTATTTCATCTCTTTGAAGCCCACAAACATAAAATGTCAACATTAAAAAAAAAATGGTATGTTTTTCTTCTACTTTTTTTTTGTTCCTTTAGTTCACAGAACACAATATAGTAGAAGGAAAGCTTCGTCTTCCTTCCAGTTCATTCGTTCTGAAGTATGTTGGTTACCAGATTAATGCTTAAGAAGATAAAAGAATTTACCAAGGATGTTGACAACTCATACTTTTTAATGAGTTTTTGGAAATTTAGACACATCAAAATCTGATATTCCTGATCTCCAGCCAGTAGTATGCTGGCAAATGAACAAAAACTGTTTCTCTGAGAAAAAAGGTCCTGATTTGTGGCAATGGTTGTTTGTTTGCCATGAATCTCTCAACAGGTAACTTGCAGCTTCCAACGTGAGGTTGCTAGTGGGGACATAGATAAAATATACATGCAACAGATAACGCCAGGAACACAGAAAATGGTAAAACACAGCCAACTAATTATGAATTTGATATTACTACTTTTGTCTTTAAAAATTATTCCTTGAAAGTTTCATGTATGTATACGATGTATACTGATCATATGCACCCCCCACACCCTCCCTCCAACTCTCCCTGCATCCTCTAACACATCAACATCAGGTTCTTTTTTTTTTTTTTTAAATAAGCCCCGGAGACTAATTGATATTTCCCATATGTCCATGGGTGTTGGGTCATTCACAGGGCCATGGGAAACCTACCAGTGACTACCCCATGAAAGAAAAATAACTCTCTCTTCCTAGCATCCATCAACTACAGTAGCTCCCCAGCTAGTGGTGGGGCTTCCAAACCCCACCAATCTCCATGCTGAAAATTTTACCCAGCTGATCTTGTGCAGATAACCCACAGCGGCGGTGAATTGATGTACACAACTATCATGTCATGTCCAGAGGACAGCATTGCAAAGCATCCCTCTCCTGTCTCCAGTTCTTACACTCTTTCTGCACCCTCTTCTGTGATGTGCTTTGATCCTTTCAGGGAGAGGTGATGCAGATGAAATACCTGTAGCTGAGCACTCACAGTCGCTTGTCCTCAGCACTTTAAACAGTCATGAGTCTCTGCATTAACCAAACTCACTGCAATAAGAAGTTTCTCTGATCAACATGAAAGGGAACACGAGTCTATGGATATAAAAATGAATGCTTAGAAAGGAGTTTGACAGTATGACCTTTAGGCAAACAATATCAATAGGTTCCCCTATTGCGTCTGTGATTCGCTAGCCAGGAATTTTAACTAAGTACCTGGCATGAATTCCCTCCAATAGAGGAAGTTTTGAATCCAATCAGGAGAGCAGTTGGTTACCCCCCATAAATAGTCTTGCCACTATTGCACCAGTGGTACATCTTCCTGGCAAGTCAGAATTGTAGTATTCCATGACTTTATATTTTATTACAGAGATACTTAAATATCCATGGTCACTGCGGTATTCACAATACCCAGAAAATGGAATCAGTCTAGTTGTCTATTAACTGATGAATAGATAATGCAAATGTGATACATAATGGAGTATCACTCAGCTGTAAAGGAAATGAATTAATGAAATTTGCGGGTAAATGGGTGGAACCGTTAAAAAATATGTCGAGTGTGATTACCTAGGCCCCAGAATAACTGCTTTACCAATTCTATAATTTGATTTTTTTTTTTATAATCTTGGCTGTTTGAAAACATGTTCCAAAAAATTCCTCCAAGTTTGGCAACCTCTTCCTTTGACTGATTTATAGTGCGAGTCCCAGACAGAGGTTTCCAGGGGATGAAGAAATTTCCTTGGACAGATTCACCACCTCCTCGAGGTCCTCCTCACTCAGCCCTGTCTCCTTTTCTTGCCACAGGTGGGTTTCTAATTTCCAGAGTCAGATCTATTTCCCAGATCATTCCAGTCAGTTCTGCTGAGTGACAGCCGGGATGCTACAGATGCAGATGACACAGAGGACGAGGCTATGATACAGTGGGACGGAGAAAAGGAGCTGTCGGGGTATTCTAGCCTTGCGCCCTTTACCTGCTATCTATTTTGATTTTGTGAGAACAGATCACACTCAGTAGCCTAGTTTGGATTCCAATTCACACGTAGCCCAGGATGACCTAGAATTGACTGTGGAGTCAAGGATGCCCCAAACTAGAGATTCTCTTGGATTAGCCTCCCTGGTTCTAGGTTCATAGCTGTGATCAACCCTGGCCACTTTATCTGCTTATTGCTTTGTATTCTCAAAGCTCTTTGCAGAATGAGAATCACCTGAGACCCAGAAAGGAAATGATATTCATTTAAGGTCACACATTAAAAAATTCTGGAACAGAGGCCCAAACCCAGTGCTCTGACACCAAATGAGTCTATTAGACAAAGCCTTTTCAGAAGCGCAGTGGGATAGTGAGCAAATCTTTATGTTGGATGCCATTTTCCTTGAGGCATCTGAAGACTTTGACCCATTATCATTTAGCTTTGAGAAATTTATTACCATTTAAATATTTTTTCCATTTATAGAAGCCTTTAGACTGCTTCCTTTTACCTCTATAGCTGTTTTTATTTTTAGTTTTTTTACCCTTAATGGTACCATTAATTTATATACTAAACATTATACTGGATTTTTCCATTTATGTGATTATGTTTGGAACTCCCAACCACTATTTGTTGTTGTTGTTCCATGGGTGTTTCTTATTAGGGCCTCCTTTTCTTATTTCATAGGTCAGTTGTTTTCCTTTTCATTCTGAGAGCCTCCTCATCCAATGTCCTCTGCATTCTTTCTACTTGATTCAGGTTACTTCTTTGGGGCAATAGAAGCCTTCTCAGATATTTGATGGTCTTTGTGAGCTGGTATTTAAGAATAGGGGATCCTGGGAATGCCAGGCCAACTTGATACGTCTACAACACAATCCCTGTGACTTAGGCTTATTATGGAAAATGGGACAAAAAGATTCTAAGAACCAGAGGACCAGGATGTCTACAGTGAGATTGTTTCTTTTACAAATGACAGGAAAGTGGCAGCCATGGAATCTTAGCTACACAGTTACTATACAGTTAGCTAAACAAGACCTGAAAAGTTACAAACACACACACACACACACACACACACACACACACACACACACACACACACATGTGCATGCATGTGCACACACACGCTCGCGCTACTGATGATGAGCTGTGCTTTTGTGGGCTCTGTATGCAGAGGTGGACTTCACTCCAGTATGGATGCAGCCCTTTTATTGGGAACTTAGTTCTCAGTGTCTGCATGCTTTATTTGCTGTGTCGACCATTGTGACAAAGGTCAACCTGTGCTCAGCATCCTCAATCAAGCTTCTGTCTTCTGGTAGACCTGTCTGAAGAGTCTCATAACTCAGTATGTGGTCCTTGTGCACTCCGCTCAGCACAGTCACCCTGTCCTTGTCTCCTGTGGGCCCCAGTCTAGATGTTCTTTGGGTAAATCTTACAGGGAACAAACTTACTGCTTTCTGCCATGGTGGAGACTGGGGGTGGGATGGGGTGGGGATCTCAAAGGTTTCCTCTAAGTACACTCTGTCCCTCTCTCTGCTTTGTCCCACTTCTACTAAAGGAGTAGCTGGTGCTTCCAATTCTGAGCCAGGCTGGGATTCTGTGGGCACGTCGGTGGCTGTCAGCTTGCTTTTGCTGCTGGCATCCCTTCTGTCCTTCTCATTCCCCACTCGTGTGACTCCCTTCCGGCTCTGAGTGGTGGTTAAGACTTGAAGGTACCTCTCTTTCCAGCTGCTATTCCAGACACCATTCTCTTCTCCAGGCTCTCTAGCGCTTGCCCATTCTGGAAACTTGCAGCACTAGTCCATTAAACTCACCTTTTTGCTTACGCTGGTTTAGAGGTGAATATCCATAGCTTACAATCCAGAGTCCTAACTAATGGACAGGGTAAGTGGGGCGGGTTGATCAAGCAAATGGCTTAATGTAGAATTGATATTTTTCTACATAATAAGTAATGTCAGACCACCATAGAGGTTCCTAGAAGTGGGGATAGGAATCTCTTGCTGACCTCTGGCTTGGAGGGATGGTCATCAGCTTTCCCCTGACAAGCCTGGTGTCTCCTTGGGCTCAGTTCACAGCCTTTCTCATACACCTGGTACACACCTGGTATGCACCTGGTACACACCTGGTATACACCTGATATGGACCTGGTACACACCTGGTACACACCTGGTATGCACCTGGTACGCACCTGGTATACACCTGATATGTACCTGGTACACACCTGGTACATACCTGGTACACACCTGGTACACACCTGGTACGCACCTGGTATGCACCTGGTATACAAAGCTGGTGCGTGATAGAAAAGTGATGAGGCCTCTTTTGGTCTATGGTTTTCTAGTCCAGACATGGTGATTTACTCTACACTCTTGCTTTTCAAATATCTTTTTGCTGAGATCCATGACATTGAAAAATGTTTTCATCACGTATACTCATTGCACATGTAGTATGTTATATAATGACATATTAATTCAATTACATTGTATAAAATTTCATACACAAATGTTGGATGAGCGTATTACTACATACCCTCTTACAGTCTTTCTTACTTTCCTGCTAGGGTCCTTTGTCCCTGTAGACATTTTTGCCTCTATTTTCATGTCATATATCTATATGGTTTTATCAATGGATATAAAATCTAGGAAGCATAAATGAAAGAAAACATATAGTATTTGTTTTATGAGGTTAGTTTAATTCACTTAATATGACTGTTTCTAGTTGTATCCATTTTATTGATAATTCACTCTTCTTTATGGTTGAATATCTAAACACACACACATACATACACAAACACACACACACACACACCCTTATCCATTCCACTGTTCTTGGATACTAAGGTTAGTCCCACAACTTAAATATGTGAAAAGCGCTGAAATAAACTTTGATGTGGCAATATCTTTTTTTTATAATTAAAATACTATCGTTTAAATGTTACCTCGAGTTCTTGAATCTCTTATCCTTTCCAACATGCTCTAAGGGAGGCAATGCTATGCCCATTTGATCTGTGAGAGAAAAGTCATTCAGACAGGTCATTTCATAAGGACACATCCTTTGTGAGTGGCGGACCTAAGATTTGAACCCAGGCTTCTTTCCTCAAAGTGCAGTGCCCATGCTTTGCCCTCCATGACCCCCTGCCTATCACTGTTCTACATTCTGCCTGCTTCAGTTCAAACTTTTGTCTTCTGATTGCTTTCATCAATGAGTAAAGAGAGGTATATATCTTATCAATGAAAGACTTAGTAAGTTTCAAACCTGTCCACCAGCTTCTTTCTAAAATAAGACAGGATCACAGACTACAGGACAAGACACGGCTACCACAGCCAAGTGCCTCACACAGACAGCACAATTGGAGCTGGTGGAGTCATTTTGAATGGTACAAGGAGCAGCTTATGAAATGGAGAAATTGGGATGGATCTTGGGTGCACTTCTGAAGAATAAGATCTATTAGAACAGTTCTCCTGGTGAGTTCAGGCATGGAGAGCACATTGTTGGAGTTATTTAAAAATGAACTATGGAAGTTCTGTGGGGACCAATCCTTTGTTGATTGGCGGGGGATAGACAAGATACCTTAATAGGTCATTTTCGTGTGTGATTTCAGTAAAGACTACTGTTCTCATGGTTCATTGAGATTTTTCTGACAAGTCTCGATTTCTAAGCACAAGAAATTTCTAGGCTGAACTGAAGATGGTTAATGTGTGGGCTCTGGATAAATGGGGGCCTCCTCTTGTGGATTTCTGTCTCTGAATTTTTCCTTGAGGTTCCTGTGGGCAGCCTTGAGGAGCCTGTGTACCGCCTATGGTACCTTCTGGTTGGCAGTGCTGCAGCAGCAGAACTCACCACCACGTGACTTTCAGTGTTGTCACTTGAGTACATGTCTGTGGTCCCCAGCCAAAGCCCCAAGGCAGCTGGGAACAGTGACATATGTTAAATTGTCTGGTTCCCAAGGAGCCTGAGCAGGCCTGCTGAGAGGCCCATAAAATCCTGCCTGCAATTCCCTGCCTCCATATGCTGTGCAGGGTGTTTGCTGGGATTCGGGCTGGTAGGTACAGAGGGAGCCCAGCTAATGGCATTGTTTGCTGAGTTAATTGTTCTGTTTGATCTGAGGCTCTTCGAGGGTGCACAGGGAAATGAGGTGTTTGGTCAGGGTTTTCCTCAGGAGCAAAGTTTACCTCATAACTTGGAAAGAAGAAAATTTAAGAAGGAAGGAAGGAAGGGAGGGAGGGAGGGAGGGAGAGAGGGAGGGGGGAAAGAAGGAGAAGGAAGGAAGGAAGGAAGGAAAGAAGGAAGGGAGGGAGGGAGGAAGGTTGTCCAGAAGGCAGGAAGGAGGACTGCCCAGGACTGTACAGGACTGAGAGATCATGTCCTGGGAACAATCAGCAGGAACGGTGAGGAGGGTCTGAAAACCATTTAAACCTTGTTTCTCTCTGCCTGGCAAATGAAGGCAAAAATAATACATTTCATAACTCTCCTTATTTATGATGTTTACGTTATTTATTTCCAAAGAAGTGTCCCATAGGAGACAACAAAGGGTGCCTATGAAATGAGCCAGTTGTAACAAAATGTCAGACATTATGCAAGGTAGGAGGGAGAGGCAATCACACTCAACCCATGGCATAATTTGGCTAGGAAAACAAAGTACTAAATTAGCCTGGGATATCAGAAATACAATGAAAATATAAACAGAAATACCCAGGGGCCCTGATTTTCACTGTGTAATGAAGGGGTGTATGCCTGATTAGGGGGAGAGGAAAATTATTTCCTGGTCTTAAATTCTGAGTAGACATATTGAGGGGGTAATATTTCCCTATCATCACCACCCCATGAGGTTGTTTTAAGTAAGTAAAATTACTGAGGAAAAAGAATTTTCTAAAATGTAACACAAAGACTACATGTATGGTAATTCTGTTCATGTGGGTGACAGTTCCTTCAATAGCAATTTTGTCTTGGGAATGGCTTCCTGGGACAAGGAGGCGGGGCTTGGAATGTCGAGTTCTGGTACTGACTGGATTCCTTCAGCAAACTCAACTCTGTTTTCAGACTAAATTTATGGGGTTGGGGGAGCTGAAGACTTTTGTATAGATGCTAAGAGGAGGAAGGGAATCCAGAAACAGGCGGCCCCAACCTTGGCTTATTTGCCCTTGCTCCCACAAGTCTGTGGTTTCACTTACGGCCAACCAAACTCCCAACAAGTAGCACGTGTACCTCAATGTGTCTACAAATTTATCAAATCGTAGGCCAGGAGTTTTAAAGATGCCTTCCTGACTAGACCCACAGGAAGCTAGGGTTTAATGTGTGCGGTGATACATTCATCAGGCTGAGAGTCACCATCTTTTAAAATTGAGGGAGAAGGGTACCAAACAGGGCCTTTAGACAGGAACTCAGTAGAGATGTCAGAGCGCTGTGTCTTAGGCAAGCTACATTCACAGTTGTTAGCAGGGTTCCCAAGGAGCCTCAGTGCAGTTTAACTTACCTTTGATACTTGAAACTGTGAGAACCCATATGAGAACCCTTTGTAGGGCCGTTTCTGTCTCTGGAGGCATCAGGTGTGTTAGAGAAGATAACTCCTGCCCCGAGCTTCACTGCCACGTACCATTTCACCAATGTTCACACTATATTCTGTCCATGGTCACAGGAGTTGAGTCAACATGCTTTTGACCCCTGGATGTCCAGAGCGATTGGTTCAGAAATGAGCTCTGTACTTCAGTCAGAGACAATGCGGCACAAATATATGCTTGTTTGGACTGCTGGGCTAGAGATATGTTTCTTGCTGGTTAGTTCAGGCAGAAAGGATGACGTCAGCCTGTAGCTGTGGGGGCCACTCATCAGCTACCAGGATGAAGGTTCTGAAGTCACTATGAGAGGCAGAAGTGAACAGTGGAAAGAAATGGGATTCTTGCATCAATGTTTAAATCCCTGGATTAAGAGATTTCTGAAGTTAGACCTTCTCTCTAGAGGTATGTATCAACTGTTCTGAGCCACGATGTCTTCATTTGTGAAATAGCAATGCTTGTAATTACTTCATTGCTATTGTGAAGGTTAAATGAGAAAACCTACCACACAGTGCCTGTTGTACAGGACAGACTAAATGTGAAATGCCTCAAACAGGCTCATGTGTCTCATACTCGATCCCCAGCTGGCGGTATTGTTTTGGGTGGTTATGGACCTTTGGGATATGGGTTCTGGCTGGGTTATATAGGCTACTGGGGTGGTTATGGCTAGGCCTTGCATTCTTTATTACTCTCTGCTTCCTAATCTGCCAACGTGTGAAGAACATCTGCCTCATGCCACCATGAGCTCAACCACCATGGGCTTGGAAACCGTGAGCAGAAATAACTTGTTTCCTCCTTGATGTTGCTTCTGTCCGGTCTCACCTTTGGGAAAGGTAACTAATGCAATTCATAATGAGTGCTTAATAAGTGATAGTCTCCTCTCACTCTTCTCCCATCTTGCCAACCTATAGGAGCAACCTATATGGGCACAGACAGGCAAACTCCACTTGTGTGAATTTGAGATAGCAGGCATTCTCTGCATTCATCCATAAGGTGCTCCCTCTTTCCTTCACGTTCCCCTGGCACCATGCTCACACCATTCTTAGATCCCCTATTATGCAAGCTCCTGTCTCTCCTTTTTGCTGCCTGATGCCCTGTGGGACTTCAAGGACCCCAATGATAAGGATGGTGCCCAGAATTTCCCAAGCACCTGCCATGCAGCAGGCACAATGCTAGGCAAATATACAGACTATTGTACTACAAGGACTCAGAGATGACTTACTCTGAGCTGGGATTTGCTTGAGATTCTAAGCCTTGCCTGTAGGAAAGGTCAGAATGCTATTTTTGTGCAAGTGTGCAAAATGCTACCAACCTACTTTAACAAGTGGGGATTGATTTGCTCAGGTAGCTACGAAATTAGGGGTACAGCTAGTGTTAAGCATATGCTGGTGATTCTCTCCAATCTGGAATGTGTATCTCTATCTTTCCTCTGCCTTTTCTTCTTGGATGAATGTGGTGTCAAGAGCCACTTGCAGCTCTGGGCTCTCCCTGGGGTCTGCAATCCGGCAGCAGAGTGCTTTCCTAGACTCCTGTATGCATCAAAAGCTGATGCCCAGCAGCGGGATGGGCCATGTGCCCATCTCTGTATCAATCACTGAACAAGAATGTGAAATTGGTTGTTCCTAGTCAAGGAGCCAGCTTCGGATGTAAGAGAAGCCTCTCTAAGCTGCGTGGGAGGAACGGGAGAGGATGCTGCTGTTGTGGCAAAAAGGGCGGAGCATGCCACAGATGCAGGAGGGAGAGACCCTCTCCATTGGCTGTGATTCTTCCCATGGCAGCTGGCGTGGGCTGTAAACAGGCCCCTAGGAGCTACAGCAGCTCTCAGCCAACATCTCCCCATCATTGTTTTATCTCCTCCACCTTGCAGAGGCTTTTTGAGGCAGGGTTTGCCTCAAAGAACGCCTTGCCAGACACACCCAGCGCTGGCTAGAACCACTGTGTACAGAGAGGAGCTGCGGCTTCAGTCAGCGCCCTCCCTTTCCTGGGTCACTTTTCTCTTTGTGCACTAGGAAGTCGGGGCAACTGGTGGAAAGCGTCGCTGCGTCTCCTTCTTGTGCGCGTGTGCAGATGGCAGGGCCTCAGCATCCCTCTTCATTAGGGGGGGTCCCTGTGACCTCCTTTTCTGAAACTGAGTTGACATGTAGGGGGGAGCTTCATCTCCAGCAATGGACCCCTCCTTAAAAATTCTATGTATCAGTATGACTCCGGGAAATGGCTTCTGGAGGCTCAATTCCATGCCTTTTCCTGAGGACACCTGGAGGTGGACTGTGCTGTGCTCAGGCAGCGATGCTAAAGTCAGCCTACCCCTGCGGGGATTCCAGAGCTTGGATGTGGGCCTCTTCTGCAAAGGTGATTGGAGCACTTTTGCTCCTGTTCTCTTATCTTTGTTTATTTCTTTCTTAATAGTGAAGCTGCTTGCAGATGGACTATTATGGAGCCCTGCAAGGGGCACATAAGCAGAACAAAGCATAGGGTGAGTTGCACCTCCCTCTGCATGGCAGCAGGTCCCGACCTCATTCAGAGAGCGGGCGGGCTCCTCTTGTGTTCCGGGGTGGACGGCATGCAGTATTCTATGTCCATCCTTGAAGTTTCATCTTCATGGCCCACAGTGGTTCACAGACTTCTGATGTTGTTTGTGTGGTGCCCGGGTCCTCATCAAAGCCTGCTTCCCTGGCCCTGCTCTCACAGCTCATTGTCCAGCAGCTCTTGTATAAGAGATTGGGCACCAGGGTTTGAGAACACAGTCCTCCAGAGCTCTCTTGATGTGTGACCTCAGTGCTCAGCCACACTCTGCCTCTTCCTGACTTGCTCTGGGATGTTAAAGAAACTGCACACCCTTTAGTGCTGACCATGAGAAGAGCAGCGGCCCATGCCTGAGTTTGGCGGCAGCAAAGACGGAATGGCCAGGCCCTGGCCATGCTTCCAGAACACTGCCAGCCCCTGTGAACATAGGGCAGGTGATGCAAGAGCAGCAGAGCTTGTGGGCTTGTACCGACATCACTGGTGGCTTAGGGGCTGACATTTGCATCCAGGGCTCTGCATCACATTCTTGATGCAGGGGGAAGCCTGTCCCCTTATCTGCCATAGGTGTGGGACTAGTCTCTCTGAAGTTACTCTCATAGGATTGCTTGCTTATTTTTTCTGAGACAGAGTTTCCCTCTGTAGCCCAGGTTGGCCTTGAACTCACAATACTCCTGCCTTATCTCCCTGACCCTGGGATTGCAGGTATGCACCACCACACCTGGCTAACTTTTGGTTTTTATTATTTCCGTTTACCCTTACAATGCCTCGAATGTGGCACGTGCTTACATTCCACACCGTTGGCTGCCTTGTTCCCCTTTCTCTTCCATGGCCTCTGGGTTTTGTGCTGTCCTTTTCCTCCCAGGTGTCAAGGCTGGATGGCTTCAGGGTCTGTCCTTGGTCCTCCTCCCCACATCTCCCCACTGTACCTGCCTGACTCCTTTCTTGAAGCAGTGTCTTGAGTCCCCAGACCGGGACTCCTGTTCCCAACAGCCCCAGGGCACCTCTGTCTCAAATGTCTTCTGGGACCAACACTGGACCCAGCGCTCCTTTCTCAGACCTTGACATGAAGGCAGCTGTTCTCTCTGCTTTTCCTTCACTACGTGGACACCGTGTCCCCAGAGTTTGGATCTGGGTATTCTGCTGGCACTCATCATCCTCTGGTCATCTTTCTTCCTCGCGCTTACCCACCTCTTCTTTGGGTGGCTGTCCTGCTTCGGACTGCCTGTCCCTGCGTCTATGCTGTTGAGTATCACAAGCCTTCACTCGATTCTCTTCAAATCTTCAGTTTCTTCTGCCGCAACTCCTCCATTTCTCCCTGACAGACCAGATTCCTGACACACAGCTGTTCACAGCTGTGTCCCAACATCTCAATGCTGGGATCAAGTCTAAAATTCCACACATCTTGTGTTCTATCCCAGGGTCAATGTCAAGTCCTACACTGTAACATCAGCATCACCTGGGGACTTGTTGAGAAAGAAATTCTAGGGCCTGACCGAAGGTTAGGCGGCCTGGGGGACTTTCCTCTGAGGCCCATGTTTTGGCAAAGGAGTCTAGGTAGGTCCTATTCAGTTGAAGTCTGAGACCCAAGGCTCTGACTGGGTCTGGTTTGACCTGGCTGTACTAGGAAACATCTGAGAAGATGATAAAATTGTGCCCCACCTGGTTCTATTCAAGGTCAATGGATTCAGGATTTAGAACAGTGTGGGCTCGGGTCTGCATTTTTTAAAGCTTCTAGGTAATTCTGTTGTAGAGTGGAGATGCAGAGCTTTGCTGGAACCCACTCCAACGGCTGGAGCTACTAAAGACAGGGCCTTTGTCTCCCTTATTCCCTTGCCCTTTCTTCCACCTTCCTGCACCTGTCCTAACTTTACTCTGTCGAATTCCCGGCCAGAGTAACCTCCCCCCGACTAACTTTCCTAGGAAGAAAGTGATGTGGTCGTTCAGAAAACAACTGTGCGGGACTGGACATGACAGTGTACATTTGCAGTTCCAGCACTCAGGAGGCAGATGCAGGAAGATAGTGAATTCAAGGCCATCTTGGGATTTGTAGTGAGACCCTGTCCCCCTAAACGCAAACCAAACAAAAATTTTAAAATTAAACATGTATGCGCTCTGTAAACTCTCAAGTATTTGTTACTATGATTATATTATAATATGCTAATCTTTTGAATCTGCTGCTAGTCATGCCTGGCATTTTTATCGGATGCTGACTGTGATTGGCACCATTTAAATGCTTTAAGTGGATTAAGCTGTTTAATCTTCTCGGAAAACTACAGAAGAGGAAACTGAATTGGGGCACAGACTGGTTAATTAACTCACCCAAGGTCACATACCTAGTTAGAGGCAAAGCTAGGACTTGATCCTTGGCCATCTTGGCTTTAGATTTCATGTTTTAACCTAAAGCTCTAATATCATGATATATGCTGTTACATGCACTAATAGTAGCTATGTGAGTATCATATGTGTACAAGAGTACCCTCTGGTTCTCATAGTACTCTGTAGCAGAATCTTTGTTTTTTGAAAAACCTTTTGTGAGGTAGGAACTGTTATTGCTGATCCCGTGTTAAGGACCAGAAAGCCAAGGTTAGGGAGTGTATGTCCATCACCTAGGGCATACACCATGGCTGGGGGCTGGAACTGGAGTTTGAGGTTAGTGGTTGGTTCAGTGCCAGGTGTAGTCAGGGCAGCCTTCAGTATGTGTGTGTGTGTGGGGGGGGCACTTTCCTTCCTGGGTGTGGTCCTGCCTTGTTTGTAACCTGGCAGAGATCAGTCATGTTGGGCAGGGAAGGAGAAAGTAGGAAAACAAGACCTTGGTCTTGGCTGGACAAAGCTGTGGACATCTGGTCCTGCAGGGAAGATGGCAGTTAGGGGTGTCTCAGTTCACAGCCAGTCCTGGAGGATCACCCAGAGAGTAAGCAATGTGCCAGGAAGAGACTGTCTAGTGGTCTAGGCAGCAAAGGGAGTCTTTAGAGGACAAAGACACAGTCGGGAGGAGTGAGAACCCATTGGCCAACCCAAGAACTCTGCCTAGGTTCACAGCATGTGTACTTTGATACAGATGATGTATTTAGAAAATACCTTGCACACAGTTCAGTTTTGGGGGCTGTGTACCACAGTGTAGTAGAGTGTACCTATTGTTGCTAGTACAGCTCCTACATAACCCCAAGATAGCAATGGTTCATGAGAAGACAGCTTGATGTAAGTTAAGTTCCTGCCTTTCACGCACACATGACCATCTCCCCGAAATCCCTTCACAGCACCCCTGCCTCTCTCCTCTAAAGTCTGCACCTCCTTCTGCTTTGTTCTCCTCCCAGCCAATCAGAGACAACCACTCCAACTTCTTCAACTGTACCTCCCTTTCTTCCCTTCCCACCTAGGACCCTTTAAAGTCAACCATCTGTACTGGTCACGTTTATCTCTACTCTATCCAGAGACACACCTTTGTCCTCCAGGACAAATATCCCTTGCCCTCTGTCCCTTGTCCCCTGTCTCCCTATCCCTGTCCCTTCAAGACAAATGAATCTCCTTTGGCTGAGAACCTGCTGTCTGGGTGTGTTTTGTGCGGACTCCAGACCTTTCAGTTATCCCCTAATAGAGCTGAGATAAGGGCTACACAAATAAGTATCCATGACATATGAACACAACTCCAGGCATTCTGGGCACAATGATGTGACTATTATGCATGGTAGTTTACAAACTCTCAAACACTAGTAACTGTGGTCAAATTGTAAGTGCGCAACTTACACCTACTTTATTGTGAGGATTCTCCAATGCCAGGCCACACGAGCCCTTCAAATGACAGCCAGTCCTCTATCCCTAGGAGTTTTCTGAGTGCTTCACACGTACTAAGTACGCAGTAAATATTTGTTGGGGGAATAAATCACTTTCTTTGAGGGTTAATGTTCCCAAGTGCAGAATGAACCACTTGGAAAGCCAATTCTATAAACAACCTCTCAGAAGCGCTGAGTAGGGCTCAGCATTTTTCCTGGACAGATGTTTCACAATCCCACTGTGCTTAGGGGCTGTCCAAATATCACAGCTGTGCCTATGACAAATGCCACTAAGGCAGGGCTATCCCTGCATTCTAAGATATTAACTGAGACCCAGGCTTGCCTCTGGTGATGACATCAGATTCTTAGATGGATGCACCTGCACCCAGGCTTCCCAGGCTCCAGCTGCATTATCTAGTTAGGGACCCGTGGATACAGCTGCAAATTGAGAGGTTTCTCTTCCAGGTGCCTAGAGCTGTGGCTCTTTTCTGCACTTATTTAGTTTTCTGCCTTTCTGGCATCTGTGTATCATGGTCAGCCCCTTGACTCCAATGCTAACCCCTTTCTTCCTCTTCTATCAATGTCTATCTATCTATCTATCTATCTATCTATCTATCTATCTATCAATCTATCTATCTATGTGTGCCTGCTTGTCTGAATGTGCACCACATGCATGCAGTGCCTGCAGAGGCCAGAAGAGGGCATTGGATCCCATGAAACTGGAGTGACAGCTGTCTGACGTGGTCCTCTACATGAGCAGCAAATGCTCCTAAGTGATAAGCCATCTTTCAAACCCTTCTTCCTGTTCTAACTTAAGTTCCTGGAAGCGAGGGAGCTTATGGCTAAGCATAGGCACTGTAGGGTTTGTCACTGCAGACCCAGGGATTTGGCAGAGAAGCTGGCACTGAGTATTGGTTTTGCCTCTTAGTGGCTGTGTGCCTTCAGGGAAGACACTTGACTTCTTTGTATTTTAAAGTTTTCACCTGCCAATGGTAGCACTTATTTCTTAGGGTGGCTGTGAAACTTAAGGGAATTGGAACTGGATTATCCCTGGCCCTGGGTAAGCACTCTGCAAACCTTATTCCTTAGGTACTGATCACCCACAGAAGAAACAAGTGTTGGGAGAACAGAGTCTTCTGGAAGAACCCTGTCTCACTGCACTGAAGGTGGAGAGATCTGCACTATGACCCATCATGCCACACATCTCTAGGGACACCGGGCTGTACAACTTCAGAGGCCGTGGCAAACTCTGGCCAAGGTTGGGGCTGAGATGAAGGGTTTCTACCTTCTTGGAGGTGATGGAGGCGGTTGGCAGGGTGATGTCACAAGGATGATATGTTATGTTTCTCTCGTGGGATACAAAGATTCACTAGGCAGAGACAAATGATGATGTAATATCTGGAGAATGAGCCGGTGATGTTTTCTGGCCCTCCAGCTGGCCCTTTTCCCAGCCAGTGAAGGCTAGTATGAGTTTATTTCCTAATATGATGTTTTCATACTACAAAAAAAAAAAAAGAGAAACAAGATCCACATTGCGTAGGATTTCAAAGATGCAGCCCCAAGGGGTCTGGAAAGAACTTGGGACACAGTGGGTCTATGGACAGCATGCTGAGAATGCCATCACTGGCTGATTGGAAACCAGGAAAAAGGTGAAGAGCGTGCAGATGTGCACGGCCCTGTGAGGCCCTGAAGCCACACTGCAGGGCTCCGTCTCCAGAAAGAACCTGCGACAGGAGTGCAGTTGGTCCATTGCCTGGCGCAGTAGCTGGGGCTGCGCCCGGGTTCCACTGTTTCGGATGGAGAACAGCTATGGCCCCAGGACTCGGCCTTTGAGCCCTCGCAACACTCTTGCAGCGGGGCAGCTTTTGCTCTGCGGTTTCAGAATGGGTCGAAGGAGACTTTGTTAGATCTTCACAGCTGTCTGCAGCGTCCCCCACTTTATCTCCACAGGTATCCACCCCGAACAAGCCTCCCACAGACCCAACTCTAGCTCAGTGTCTGCTTCTCAGCTCCCAACTCCCCCACAAAAGGCACAGCTCAGAGATGGAACCCCGACATCCCTACCCAGGAAGATGTGTTTGTGGAGTCTGAGGCAAAGAGAATTTGTTCCCCGCAGCCAGACAGAGCTTTGTGGAGGCAGCCTGGTGCCCAAGAAAAAATGGCTTCTGGTTTCTCCTGGCATTCAAGGACCTGATTTCTTAGCATCTCTCAGCCTCGTATGGTCTAGTGTTGGGAGGGTCAGGGCTCAAGCTGAGAGCATATTGGAACCAAAGAGGCTTGAGGCCAGGAATGAGGATAGACTGAAGCCATCTGCACGGACTGGACCAGATGGCCACGAGGACATTAGCCAACACCAGCAAGGAAACAGGAAGACTTTTCCACTGTCACTGTGTGAGAATACCGCATACCCTGCTGGGGAGCGACAAAGACTGTTTCTACCTTAAAATAGTAATGATGTTTTAGAGAAATAAAAATTAAGTTTTTTTTTTTGTTGTTTTTTTTTTTTTATCCACCTAAGCTTGTAGCCTGGGATTTGCCCTCATTTCTAGCAATGTCTGAGAAGCTGAGAGCTCCTGGAGGTCAAGGGTACCACAACCTCCCTCATGGCAATGCACAGACCCTTTCCAAACAGCTCTGGGTCCCCTCCGCTGGCCCTGGAGAGCTCTCCCATGTGAGGCTGCAGGGCTTCAGGGAAGTGGCAGCTGCTGGGATGCTGTTAGACATGGCAGATTGCAGAAAGGCAAGCCAAGAGCCAGAGCTGCGGGAGGCTCAAGGACACAGCAGCAGGACCTGAAGGGATGTGACTGTTCACGAATGCAGACAATGGCAGCGGTGGGCAGCCAAGCCACAGAGCAGGTCCTGCAGGTTGGCCTGAGGAAAGCATGGAGGAACCAACCACATGCAAGGTGGCCAGTTCTGTGCCTCCTCCTCCAACTGCACCTGGATGCGGGATTGAGGGTGGCTCCTCTCCTAATCCCTGGACCAGAGCAGCCACTCGGAGCCCTCCCCTTCTCTGTTAGAGTTTGGATCTAAGAATGGTAGGTCAATGCATGAGCCGTTGTCTTCCAATTTCCCCTCCTCTGTCCCGTGAATAATCCCCCATCCTGTCCTGCTTTCACTCTGTTGCCTTTGTCTGTATCACCCCAGCTTCAGAGGTGAAAGTCCAGGCATCCTCAGCCTGACACCAGGGGCTCCCTCCATCCTCCCTCTCCCTATAAGCCCCACCACTACCTGGCCCTGAACACTTGCTCAAGGCCTTCTCCAATGCTTTCATCCTCTAAACCATCCTCTGTCCTTGTCAGGAAAGCCTGCAGCTCCATCTCCTCCATGAAGCTCTTTGCTTCCAGCTGCCTTCCTATCTTCTTTCCCCCCAACTCTCCCAGCTCCTGATCCCAAATACACAAGTGTACCCTGCTTTCATCACAGACTCCACCCTACAAAACCCCCAAAGAATCACCCTCAGCCTTCATCTTTTCTACACCTCACTGCACTCCTCATTTTTTTAATCTAAAATAAAATTAACAACAATATAATAATAATCACCAAGCATCAATCTTTTTTTTTTTTAATCACTGGTGGGGGGGGGGGATCCCAAATTTTAATATTTATGATCTCAAAATTGATTTTAAAAGAGGAATTCTCATTACAGGGATAAAGTCACCTTCAAGAGGAATTGGTATGCACCTGGTCATTTTTGCTAGTCCCATTTGCAAACACTCATCCCAAGCGGGGGAGAGAGATTTCCTTTGCATTTGTGCTGCACTGCGCTGGCCATTTGTAACATCTGCAGAGGCATCTGGATAATTTCATTTTCATAAGCATGGAGATGTTTGTGGCCGTTTAGATACATTCAAGATGAGGGAGGAAGGAGCATTACTACAAGTTCATGGAGGAACAATTTGTATGAGCAGCAAGGGAGAATTTTCAATGAGGTTCCTTCTCGAGTGACTGGCCAGGGGTGGGTGAGGGGCTGGAGTCTGACTCCGGACTCTGGTACCAGAAGGAGGCACTCTGGATCCGATTTTTATACGTTCTGCTGGGTGTTAAGAATCCTCAGAGGTTGGGGAGATGGCCCAGTTTGGTAAACTGTTTGCTGTGAGAGCGTGAGGACCTGAGTTTGAATCCCCAGCACTCAAGTAATCCAGGCACAGTGGCATATGCCTGAAATTCCTGTCCAGGGGAAGTAGAGGCAGATAGATCTCAGAAACCTGCTGACCAGTCTGTCTAACCAAATTGGTGAGCTCCAGGCTCAGTGAGCTCCAGTCTCAAAGGTGGGGAGCAATTGAGGAAGATACCTGACGTTGACCTCTGGCTTCCACGTGCACAGGCATACACACGTATGTGCATGCCCACATACACATACACAAAGAATCCTCAGCCTGTACATTGTGGGTGTGGAATGGAATGAATAAGGGAGGGGTCTGCAAGATAACCCTGCTCTTGGCAGGGAAGTGGCAGCACACAGGGCCTCCCTCACACAGGTATCCGGAGCCTGGATGCTTCTTGTGGAGTCAAAAGTGTTAGGAATTTGTAGCTAGACAAATGTGAATTCAAGAAAGGCCCAGCTGTTTCAGGGTGCAGTTTGGGACAAGGCACTTCATCTTTTGGGATATGGTTTGGTGTCCTTCCTTCTAAAATGTGATTCACACCAGGTGGTGGTGGTGCATGCCTTTAATCCCAGCATTAGGAGGCAGAGGCAGGTGTATCTTTGTGAATTCCAGGCCAGCCTGGTCTACAGAGAGAGTTCCAGGACAGCCAGAGTTACAGCAGAGAAACCTTGTCTCTAAAAAAACAACAAAAACTGAGATCACAAAGCTCCCCACCCACAAACTAGTGGAAGCTCAATATAGACCCAGACTTTGGGAAGAGGACTTGGTTTTCTACAGTGGTTCCTCTGGGGATTGCTCCCCGAAACACATGGTATATAGGAATGGAAGGATGACTCTGAATGGAAGAATGGCTCTCTGAGAAGAGTTGGGGCACTATGAGAGTCTCTCCAGGCAGGGGGTGCTGGGCATCTGGCTCTGACAAAACTTTCATATTTGGAAACCAGAACCTTCTAGCGATTCTGCCAGAAGCCATGCTGGGTTCCTAGATAGAAGTGTCTAGTTCCTTGCCTATTAGTGTGTTGTCTGTCAGTGTGAGGCCAAGGTAGCAGAATCCAGCGACAGCTTCTACCTCCTGACTGCCAAGAAAGGCGGTCACTTCACCTGTGTGTGCTCTGCAGCCAGAGCTGAGACAGCCAGCTCACACTCACTGCCAGAGACTTTGGAAGCAGTGCTAGGAATCTCAGGCAGAGGCATTTCTCAGTGTTGGTTAATGAAAGCTGCTATAGCACACTCGTGAGAAGAAGATGCCACCATGGAACCCAGGGTCCAGCATCCTGAGTCTCCAAGAGAAAGCTTTACGTGGTATAGCTTCGATCCAGGAAAGTTAAATTTGAAAAATCCATAGTTTAAATCTAGAGTGTTGATTCTCTTTTTAATTATAAAACTAGAATAAACCCTATGGGGAAAATGACCCCGAGGCATAATAAAAACACATTAAAAATGTAGTAAACCTAGAGAAACTAATCTAATTAAAATTAAAAAATTTCACCCTTCAATAAAATATCAATGAAATGATTCAGTGTTACTAAAGTCAATATTGAAAGACTCAAACTCTCTCATGCGTGGCTGGATGCCATGAGCCTGAATGTCGGCCTCTTTCCACAAACACAGCCTCACTTACTCTGTCCATCTCTTCCCAGGCTGGAGAAAGCAGCTGGACCCATGCTGGTACCCAGCATCTGCTGTAAATAACCTTCTCTGTTCCCAAACTGCTGCAGTCTGAGTTAGAAACTCTGAGTTCCATGAATTCTAATTGGAACTTCTGTTCCAATTTTTCAGACTCTTTTTGGTCTTTCAGTCTTTGAGCTCGGTCCTTCCTCTTCAGGAGGAACCTGAAGAGAATGGTGTAGTTGTTAGCTACTGTGTGGGATCACCAAGAGAGACAAGGAAGCATAATCATAGGTGCAACCCCTGACAGACCTCATCAGAGGGAACCACCATCCTGGCCAGCGCCGTACTGGACAATAGAATCCCAAGCATCTGAGTTCAGGTATTTTTTATTGAGTCAGAACTCTTCAGGTGTTCTACTGATAGTATGTGCAGATCATTAGCAATCAAACATCCCCCACATAATTCTAACACCAGCAAACAATACAAAATGCCAACACCTAGGCAGACCCTTACCCAATAGTGCACAAAATAATTATTTTATATGTAACTAAAGATAAACTTTCACAACAGAATGGGGAACTCCACTGAGGCTGGAAATAGTTCTCTATAGCCCGTGTGCTGTGTTCTCCTGAGCTCACAGGAAGGGGCAGAAACAGAAGGCAAAGAAGAGAGGAAGAATGTAACTTCTTGAATTGTTACTCCCAAGCAATGAAGCTGGCCTAGTAGAGGGAATGAGTTGCCAGGGTTCAGAACGATGGAGAGGATGGAGAAGAGGTAAGAGAAAGAAGCTAAAGAGACACATTTGCTTTAAAACCCAGTATCGTTTGGAAGCCGAGCTGCAGGATAAATGGTAATGTAAACACAATAAATGCTCCTTCATACCCATCTTGCCTTCTTGCTCATCTTTCATTCTCTTCCAAGTTTCTAGACTGAAGGCCCCTACTTCCTGGGTAGACTTTTGCTCCTGTCCTCACACAAGGTCATTTTTCATTTACCTCTGAGTGTCAGATCCAGTGGGCTCCTTGTTCCTAATTCTTGATTTGTGTGTTGTGATGGATGGTGCCGATAACTTCTGTTCGTGACTGGCTTCTGAGATCTCCCCCCCCCCCCTCGGTTTCTTTCCCCCTTCAAGGTATCACATTCCTATTCTCTTACAGGCAACTAACCACTTCACCTTTGTTGAAAATTAGTGCTTCCAAAACTCCGCCCCGACTCTCCTGTCTCTAGTGTGTGTGTGTGTGTGTGTGTGTGTGTGTGTGTGTGTGTGTGTGTGTTCTCACTCTGAAGCCTACTCTGGCCTAGAACTCATTAGGTGGACCAGGCTGGCCTCAAACTTGTGACAATTCTCTCAACTCAGCTTCCAAAATGCTGGGATTTTAGGTGCAAGCCACCAGAATTGGCTAAGATAGTGTTTTATCCAAATAAGGGTAGAAAAAAAAGCAATGGAGGAGAATAAGGAGAATGATTTACTGCAAAAATGTCTTCTCGCTTCAGTGAAGGGGCAAGACAGATGGCCATCTCTGTGGACAGAGTTGCATAGCCACATGCAAAGAACAGGCGTAAAAACTGAACTCAAACCACAGCACACTGACTCCAGATAGATACAGAGCTAAGCATGGAGACAGAGCAAAGGTTGTCCTAGAAGATGATACAGGCAAATGCCTTGAGTTTCTTAAATAGAACATGAAAAACACCGGTCTCAAAAGTAATGTTTAATTGAACTTAAATTAAGAATGTCTGTTGCCCCAAAGGCATCATTACAAGAATAAAAAGGAAATACACATCTTGGAGAGTTACTTGCAATAAAAGTATCTGGCCAAGAACTCAACCGAGGGTTTGTAAATAATCATGTTTCATACCAACAAATCACCTACAATCCTGGCACTAACATGCAACAGAGAAATAGTCCACTGGGAAATGTTTTCTGGTACTAGGATTTGAACTTAGGGTGACATGCATGCTGGGCAAGTGTTCTGCCCCTGGAATGTACTACTCCAAGCCTCAGAGAAGTTTTTAAAGTGTTCAATAAACATGTGGAAGTTACCCCCTTAGTCTGATTAGACTGCTATAGTAAAAACACCACAAAAAGCTAAGTGGCTGATAAACAGAAACCTCTCAGTGTTCTGAACGCTGGAAGTCAGAGACCACCGTGAAGATAGCCTAGGTGACTGGTGAGTCCCCATTCCTTGTTCGCAGGCGGGAGCATCACCAAGCCTTCCTGGCTGGAAGAAGCAAGGGGGTCTTTTGACAAATCATCATCTTTCACAGGCCCTACCTTCAAATGATATCATCTGGGGTTTCCACATTTAGCTTACTGCAGCTCCTCTACGTTAATGCACCCCAGGGAAATTCTAGCTAACTCTGTAATTAGAACCTACCACAAATCCATTCTGAATGGACGAAATTAAGGAGACCAGCAGGTACAGTGAGGACCGTGATGTGGAGCGGTCGGAGCCTTTAGCATGCTGCTGGGAGTGTAAATTAGTTCTACCACTTTAAAAACCATCTAATACCTATTAAAGCTAAACATACATTTCTTCTACGATTCAGAATACACTCCTGGATATGGAAACAAGGAAAACGACTCTTAAACCCACTGAAAGACAGCTATGGAAATGCTCACAGCGGCATTATTTACAATGGCACAAACTCGGAGACAATCCACATGTCTATCAAAAAGCATAAATAGGCACAGAATGCAAGGCAGATGACAAAAGAACAGGCTATTGCTATTTGACACAGCATGAATGAACCTGACAGGCAAAATGTTGAGACAAAGCCATGCCCAAGGATCATACTGCGCACGAGTCAATTCAGACCATGTTTCCCAAAGGCAAAGAATTTGTAGTGGTGGAGGTCAGAATAGTGGGTGCCCATGGCAGGCGTCTGATGGGAGACTGCGTGAGGGAACCTTCTCAGATGTGGGCAACAGTCTATATGGCAATCTGGAAAGTAACGTGGTGTATATATAAGCTAAAATTTGTTGAACTGACACAAAGTCTTTGTACTCAGCCAATCAAAACAGCGAAGAATAAATATTTAGTTCCATGGAATAGATGGTGCTGATAAAAAGAGGAATGCAAGGAATATTGAAAGTATCGACATACTGCCTGGAGCATTGATGTTAGTGTGGAGGAGGACGGGATTGAGAACTGGCGGTGGGAGGAAAGCTGTCTTGCATTAAGACAAAACCACGTTGACTGGCTCAGGCTTCTTGGTCACTGTGGCTGTTATCGGTGCCTGATGTCAGGGGGTGAAGGCAAGCAGATCTAAGGGTATAATGAGGGGCAATAGCTGGCAAGGACAGCTTCAGAATGAGCAGCCAGTACTCCATCAGGCGGAGAAGCAGACAGCAGAACGCCAGGTCTGTGAGTCTGGAAGGGCTATGATGGTCCTTTAAGGGATCTACCTCTTTTGTTTTTCTGGCACTATGGAGATTGAACCTAGGGCCTCAGATATGCCGGGCAAACGCTCTGCCACGGAGATATAGCCTCAAGCCTCAAACTCGACTCTGCGTGGGTGTTGTGGATCTGAACTCGGGTTCCCATGCTTGTGCAGCCAGATCTCCAGCCTTTCATGCTCCTTAGTTTGGAGTTCAAAGGGCTGTTGGGGCAGAGGATTTTTCTGAAAGACTAATTTGGGCTCTGTACTAGGAACAGCAGACACGGGGAGCCTGGCCATGAGTCAGGAGCTGCTCTTGTGATACCCAAGTCTTCCGAGGCATGTGACGAATAAGGAAAGACAAGTTCTGAGTGCTAATCAAATATGCATTAATGTTCTGGATAAGTAAATAGGACTTTGTAAACACTTTCAGATCCATGACGCTACCCTACACACCTGTGCTGTGCAAGTCTTCAGAATCATGTATGCGAAAATAAATTTTAATTAAAAAATAGACCTTATGAAATTATACTTATTAATACAAAAATGAATAATTTGAAACAGATTACTGAAGAACTAAGATTGGAAAGAACATAAGATTAAACTTCAGAAAACTATCTCATTATCGTATAAGGCCTCAGGACTTTAGAATGCGAATATCGCTCTTTATGTAGATATTCTCTGAAGATAAATACTTCTCCAGCTAGCTAAGCAGAGGCCACATGATAGGAGTGGCAGGAAGACTTTAGGGACTAACCTGGGCTTCACCTTCACATACCAGTAAGAGTCCTTGAAAAGCACTTTATTTCTATAAAAGTGAAATTATTGTCAGACTATCCCCCTTGTAACCTATAAAAATCACCCCTGCTGTGCCTGTCGGGGTTCAAAACCATAACAAGGAAGTACATTCACTCTGTTTATGCTCCGAGGCCTCCATCATGATGTCACGAAAGTTCTTTATAAGGTTCCCCACACCTCCATTTCCATGTTCTCACATGGAACCAGTCTCAGGAGGCCGAATGAACGCTTCGCACCAACTGGAAGTTAATCAGAGGGATGGAGATGTAACTGCTTCTGTTGCTCAGGCATTGTTAGGACAGAAGGGAGAAGCCCCTAGCTTCAAGGGTGTCCATTTCCATCTGATGGCATATGAGGAAAGGCTCCAGTCTGTTTAAGAAAATACAGTGTCTCTATAATGAATTCTAGGATTTAAAGCAACAGAAAGTGAAGACACAGTAAAAAAGAATTGATGAACATTAGCTGTTTTGCGGAAACGGCTTGTAGAGGGCTGAGCATGAGAAGTGGATCTGACTGGGAAGATGCACAGGAAGAGACCATTGTAAGGGAGGCATGCTAAGTGCTCTTTATTTCCTCCTGCCAGCAGAAATGGGGTAAATGGATCATGCAAGGGAACTAAATGTAAAACCCATTCCTTGAAGTACGCACTAATGCGGGGCCAGGGCCCAGGCTGCTCTCGTCTGTGGCTCAGCTGAGCCAGTGTTAACTCCAGTTTTGCTGAGGTGGCTGCCTGCAGCTGGACAGATCACAAACTCTGCTTTCAGGCAAGACTTCAGAGTCTGGTAACGTTTTAAACACCCCAGGATAACTCAGGGAAACCCCAAGAGCTACCTGTGTCTCCAAGGCTATCAATTCCTATATACACCTTTGCTCAACACTTGGGAGGGTTGGTTTTATGTGTCACCTGACTGGGTCACTGGGTCTTCAGACTGAACGATTTCTGGGTGCGTTCATGTGTCTGTTTTTGATGAGATTAGCGGTTGAATTTGTGAACTTGGTAGAGAATCTTGCCCTCCAGGGTACACACATCATCCAACTCACTGAAGACCTGAATAGAACAAAATTAAAAAAACATGGAGAAGGCAGTAAGTGATCTCTTCTTGCTCACCTCTGAGGACTGGGATGTGGCCTCCTGTCTTTGGACTGAGGCTTAAGATGTCTCTCCTCCTCGCTACTCCCCTCTCTACCTCCTGCTCTCTGGCTCTCAGACTTGAACTGCAAGTGCATTTCTAACTTCACTGGGTCCTCAGCCTGCAGATAGCAGACAGCAGATCACAGGACTGATCTCCAAAACCACATGAATCCGATCTCTGTAACGTCCCTTCCTTCCACCGCCTCTCCCTACTCTACGAGTTCTACCTCCACGCAGACTTCCCGTCAGTGTATCACTGTACCTGCCATCCGACCCCTTCAGATGGACAGGATATTTGGATTCAGAAGTTTTACATTTTTCCTCTTAAAAGAAATACCTCCTGCCCACAGAGGCCCCATGAGCCCAAAAGAAGGTTTTGCTGGGGAGATGACTCAGTGTGTAAAGTATTTGCCATGCAAACATGAGGATCTGAGCTCAGGTTCCCAGCACCCGTGCAAAAGCTGGGTATGGTGGCTCACCCTATGACCCAGTGCAGGGGCCGGGGCACAGAGACAAGTAAATCCAGGTGGCTTTGTGGCCAGCCAGCAAATTCCTTCATCAAGAGACCCTGTCACACAAAAAAAGGAGAAGCAATTGAGGAAGACATCAACCTCTGGGTTGTACATGTGCCTACATGGAAGAGAATGCATGTACACTCTCCCTGAACATCAACACTCGCATCACAGAGAGAGAGAGAGAGAGAGAGAGAGAGAGAGAGAGAGAGAGGATGAGTGTGAATTTTAGGAACCCCTTTCAAACTTTCTGCTTTTATCTTGACCTTCCGACAAACAAAAGCCATTGCATCGACCAGGAGACCCATCTCCAGCTGCCGGTTTGAACTAAAGAATTTGGTGACCACATTTCTGCTCTTAACACCGTCCATCATTTACTGAGGGTTTTTTGTTTTTTGTTTTTTTAAACTCTTAACTTTGTGACTCAACAACGACAAAGTCTGGCCAGCTTCCTGTCACATATCAGTTGACAAATATGCCTATTCTTCCTCAGGAGCCTTCTGGTAAAGAAGGGATACTCAGCTCAGCCGTGTCCCCTGAGGTCTGTGGTTAAATGGATCCTCCTCTGAGTGATTCAGTCAGTTGCTGTTGCCCAGGTCTTCATTTCTCCATAGTTCTCAGAGATCTTTTTCTGGATTCTTGAGAAGCTCAAAGTGCATTGGTCTTACTTTACTTCTCTGACAAGAAAATATGGCGCTCCATCAAGACACACTCGTCTGTTGAGCTTTCCCTAATTCTGATGTGGTGTTCTGGTGAGTCACAGATGACTCTGCCTTGATTTCACTGGGGAGAACCATTAGCCTCACTCAGAAGATGGTGACTAGTCAGTTCCTAAGCCTTCTTCATTGTTTCTGGTTCCTGCTTAGAGTCCCGATTATGTTGTAGTCACTTCTCACACTTAACACCTTATCTTCCCACCAACTCCGGAAGAGAACTGCTAAAACACCCTCTACTTCTGCCCCATCTTTAAACTAACCTTTCCTTCTTAGGAAACTGAGATTCAATATGATTCTGACTTTTCCAGCGCCACCAAGTTGACCAGTTGGCTGTATCATGGTCTGAAGCAGAGCACCAGGTTCCAAATCTACAGCACAGTGCCTTCCATTTTCTGTTTCTTTGGCTTTAAGGCTAGTTTCTGGGTCTAGTCTTCTTGTCTTTCCAGGGCCTCTGGATGTGATCCATCAGCTCTTGGCCATCTGAGCTCACAGGACATAGGCAGCTTCTGCCATAGCATTTCATTCTGTTTGTGACTTGAGGTCCTCTAGATCAGTAAGCATGCAGTCTGGGGTCTGATCGGGACTGCTGACTGCATGTTGCCTCTAGGAGGGGGTGTCTTCAGGGCTTGTGTCTGTGGAGTCTAAGGCTAAGTCTGTAATGGAGGAGCCTTTCCCTAGGAGCCTGTCTAACCTTCCTGGATGGTGCCATAGATCTCGAGGGGCTGTACTAACCTTCTGATACCTGCCTCTCTCTGATGGCCTGGCCCTTCATCTTGAAAAGGCTCTTGACAAGAGCTACTACTGCCTATTGTAGCCTTACAAGGGCTTCTCCTCTAGCCAAGCCAGTGATTGAAATTATTCGCAGCCCTCCTCTAAGGAGATGAAACCCAGTTTCAGATTTCTTAGCTATTTCCAGAGCCACAGCATATTTTACCGCTGGGAGGACAGATGCCTGCTCAAGTGTCTGATGAAGACACTTAAGCTTTATTGTTATTTGACATTCATTAGGGAACCATCTTCCATAGGCAAAACACAAGACATTCCTTCAGACAGAAGCCATAAAAGGACTAATGATGGGTCATAGGCCAGATGGTATAGAAACAAGATGAACTGAGCCTTCAGGCTGTACGGGCTCATGCCTACCCTGCCTTTGACACAGTGAGAAGTGTGGAGAAGAAAGAAACAGGTCTGATTCCAGGGTACCAGAAACATAGCCCAAGGACGGTGTTGCAAGAATACCGACTCACACAGTGCAAGGGAAGTGACAGTATCATCCAGTGCCCCTTAGCAGCAAGGCTCTGAAGAACTGTTTGGTGAATTAATGATCAAGTTTCCTCTACCTCCAAAAATGTTTACGTGGTACTGATTATGTCGGCAAGCTCCTTGAAGTCTCGTAGCAGCTCATCAAAGGCTATTGCCTGCTCTATCTAACATGTCAGAATGATTAGGATGAAAAAAGAAATTTCACCAAGGACACATGCCTCATCGATAGTACTGAAGGGATTGAGTCTCCTATCTACAATTGTTTCCTTATGCCTCTAGAATCCTAAATACAGATACTTTTTACCTCTAATGTCAAATGTGGAAAGTGTTTAGTGAGGGAAAAAAATAACTATTATAGGTATTTGTATACCTATACCTATTTTATAATAACTCATGATTATAGGGTGGGAGAATGCAACCTAAATTCTCCCTGCCTTTGCTGGATGAATCGGGAGATTCTTTTCTTCTTTTCTGACCGACTTTTGAGATACTAAATGAAAATGTGAGAATCCAGAGAGAGGGAACAGAGGCCCCTGAGCACCATCCTGTACTAGGTAGGCAGGCCTTGCTTAGAAGCAGAAGTGATGAGGCTGGCTTGCCGTGGGGTGTTGAAAACTCAGCCCTCGGGATGGAAGATGGCAGTGAGGATCTCCTCCTGATTAAAGATCGCTGATTCTGTTAGCTGCATCTCCTTGGAAAGCTTCTCTTTCTGACAAATGAGGTGATAGGTTTTGCAATAGTAAATAAATAGTAACAGGAAATGCTGTTTACCTGGCTCCTGTAACAGTGGTGCACTCTATCTTGAGATCAAGGGTTTCACAGTGTCTCCTGACATCTTCATGAGGCGATGCTAACATTTTCTGCACCAACCCGTGTTCTCTAGCCACCTACGCTTTGGACTCTGTTTTCCTTTCCCCTCTTACCAGCCCCTGTCTCTTCATCCCAAGATTACTGCATATGCTTATAAAAACAAAACAAAACAAAAACAGAAAACCAAAAACCAAAAACAACAACAGCAACAAAAACTGGAACCTCCTTCATGTTGAAAATTTCACTTTAAGTTGCTAAAGCTGCTTCTTTTATTAGGAAGAGGTACAAGAAAACACCCTGTTCAGAGGGAAGGTGCTGTAGTCTTCCTGAGACTCATTCAATTCCATCTGGAGGCTATGTCTTGATGAGTTTCTCCTACTGGAGTTTCTACCTTGGTGTTGGTGAGGGATTTTTGTGTTTTGGGGGGTTACAAACACCACATAATAAAATACGGGGATCACCTGCTGCTCCCCAACCATAAAGCCATGTTGTCAAATTAAAGAAATAAGCCAAGCAGATGCGAGTGAACCCACAACCCCAGCGTGGTTTCATTTTAATGCTAACTGTCCTATTTGGAGCAAGAGTAATTAGAAAATCAGCAGCAAGTTAGGGGAAAAGAATTGCTGAGGTTTATAATTACTTGGGGTAGAAAGAGAATCCAGGATCCATTTACTGAAAGTCTCATTAAATTCTCCATTAGGAGACTCAAGCTGCAGCCATCAGAGCCAGGAAAGAAGAGAGGGGGCATCTGTGAAGAAAGGTAGGGTGAGTTCTGTGGTCACCTTCGCCTGCCATAGGAGGTCTGAGGTTCTATTCTAACCATTCTGCCCACGTGTGCCTGTCTAGGTCAGCGAAGATTCACAGTGAGTGTTCTCATCCGTTTATTCTCCTGTCCCTCCCTCCCAATTGCTTTTGGTTCCCTCTTGAAGTTTCTCAGTAATGAGCACTATCTCATTTTCCTGTTATCCCTCCTTCCTAAATGTGGCTGAGTCTTTTATGCTTTCTAGATTCAGACATATATATCTCTCAGCCAACCTTTGGTGACACAGTTTCTTTTCTATAGACATCCTGTTGCAGGTTAGATTGTGTCCTCTCTCTCAGTGGTATGTTAAACTCTACCTCCCCACCCTGGTACCTCAGACTACGACTTTGTTTAGAAATGAAGTTGTTGCACGTGTACTGTTAAGACCTTACTAGATTAGTGTGGTCCTAATCCAATCTATAAGAGAAGACACTGGGACACAGGCAGAAGAAGAGTGTCATGTGATGATGAGATGGAGACAGAAATGCTGTAGTCACCAAGCAAGAACACCAAGTCAGGAGCAGCTACCAGAGGATACAGGCTTGTTCAGTGCAGATTTCAAAGGGGGTGTGGTCCTACTAACACCCTGAATGTTTTTCTTTAGCCTCTAGCTGGTGACAGCCATTTCTGTTGTCTGTGGTAATTTGTGACAGCAGTGCTAAGCCACTAATCAACACCCTTCATAACAAACTCCCAGTTGAGACTTGGAAGGGAGGTCAGCATCAGACTCTATAGGGTTAAAAAACAAGTAAGGTAAGATTCCTGCTCTCTGAGTGACATGCAGTTCTGTTTTGTTTTTTGTTGGGGGAACGGACTATACTAATTGATTATATATATATATACATATATATATATATATATATATATATATATATATATACTAACAGACTATACTAATACTAATATTCTACACTCATCTGTAGAAGATGTAAATGGACATGATAACTGGGGGCGAGGGGGGCAGAAAGACAAAGTGAAAAATATATGTCTAGGAAGCCTCTGGGGTGACATCAGAACTTGAGCTGAGCTTTGAGGATGCATAGCTTTGCAAAGGAAGTGTGGGCACAAAGGCACCGTTAGGAAGTGGAAGAGCTCTTCTGAGATGTGGTCAGGGAGGGTCAGGGCATGCACGGAATTGGCGAGTGGGATGCTGTGTGAAATGGTAGATGGATGGTGTAAATGGAGAGCACCTCGGACATAGACTTTAGCAGGAAAAATGGACAATCAAGGACGCTAAGGCTTGGAGTACAGTGGCTGTCTGCTTTTGTGACAATCTGAGGAGCCTTTGGTATCAAAAGTGCCTCCTGATTTGACCTTCCTGGGTGCTTTGCAGGTCTTTTGATGAAGAAGTCAAGTTGAACGTGCCATGTGTAAGTTCTGAGCTACTGTAACTCTGCTGCCTCATCAATCAGCTGATTCCCTGGAAGAAGGCTTTCTTTATCCCTGGACCAGGTTCTCCCCAAAATGATGATTTTTCACACTCAAGCTAGCTTTGGGTAGGAGTGGCAGTGTCCCACCAATGAGCTGTTTATCTGAACACCACCCACCCTCTACAGAGAGAGCCTTGGCTTTTCCCTTCTGGCGGTTCTTTTCCACCTACCTTTGAAGTCCTCTCCTGGGAACTCTTTTGTCTGTGATCTTGACTATCCCAAACTGTGCTGGAAAATTTTATCTCAACTTGACACAAACTAAAGTCATCTGAGAAGAGGGAACCTCAATTAAGAAAATGTCTCTGTAAGATTGGGCTAAAGGTAGGCCTATGGGGAATTTTATTAATTAGTGATTGATGTGGGAGGGCCCAGCCCACTGTGGGTGGTATCATCCCTGGATTGGTGGTCCTGGGTTCTATCAGAAAGCAGGCTGAGCAATCCATGAGGAGCAAGCCAGTGAGCAGCATCCCTCCTTGACCTTTGCGTCAGCTCCTGCCTCCAGGTTCCTGCCTTGACTTCCTTTAGTAATGGGCTGTCACCTGGAAGTGTAAGCGGAAATAAAGCTTTCCTCCCCAGGTTGTCTTGGTCACGATGTTTCGTCACAGCAACAGAAATCCTAACCAAGACACATACCTTCCTGTCACTGTGTTCAGAAATTTTGTGTAACTACCAGTCATGTTAGCATGTGACTATGGTCTAAGTTTTACTTGGGAAACTGAGGTGGGAACACTGTTTGTGCCAAGAGTTCAAAACTAGCTTGAACAATATACTAAGACTCTGAGTCACAAAAGCTGAGTAGAAATCTTGCCTCTCATTCTCTGACTAAAGAATCAACCCCCTCATTGTTAGCCTAAGCTCTTCTTCAAGGTCCATTCCTTTTATAATTCCCTCACTTAGTTTTGAATACCGACCATGACATTTTTACTGTGATAGGAACTGGACATCTGGACATAAAGTAACTGCCCAAGACCCTGTATATCTCACAATCTAGTATAGAGACAAAAGAACCAACTGCCATCTATGTAATTAATGTTCAATTATGATAAGTGAGAGGAAGGGAAAGATCAGGTGACTGTGAAAGGGAGGAGAGTTGCCTTATTCCGGAGCATTGGAGAGGAAAATCAAGAATGGAAGGAAGCCAATTTTGCAAAGAGATGGGATAAGGATGTCTCAAAAAGAGGGAGTGACCAGCTATAAAGAAGCACTTTGATAGGTTCAAGGAACTGAAAGAGACCAGTGTGGATGGGATGGAAAAGAGAGCTGAGAAGTAGATTGATGTAGGTAATTTAGAATATTGGGCCATAAAGGAGTAGAGATATATTCTAAAGACAGTGCAAAACAATTTAAATATTAAATGTGAGAAGTAATTTTGCTTAACTTTAATTGTATGAGTTGCCCAGTGGGAGGAGGGAAGCCAGGAACCAAGATTGGAGATACAGACATGTGTAGCTGAACAGGAACCAATATCAGAGGTACAGACATGTGTGGCTGAACAGGAACCAATATCGGAGGTACAGACATGTGTGGCTGATCAGGAACCAATATCGGAGGTACAGACATGTGTGGCTGATCAGGAACCAATATCGGAGGTACAGACATGTGTGGCTGATCAGGAACCAATATCGGAGGTACAGACGTGTGGCTGGAGGGATGGAGATTAACAACATGAAGTGGAGCCAGGTTTGGAGGTAAAGCCAGAAGGACTGGTTTGTACATGAGAGAGATAAGGCATTGAGGGCAAGGGATGCACAAAGAAATGTAGTCCCTTATAAATGTAGTCCCAATAACTTAGGAAAAGACTTTCTAGAGAAGGAAGGGATGAGGGGGCTTAAAATTCCAGTTCAGTTTTGAGCATGAGGATTTTGAGATTCTGGATGTAGACTCAAGCATGATGCTGAATCTATGGGTCTGGATCTCTGAGGAAATGTCTAGGTTGGTTTTATATCGTGTGCTAGTAGGAGGGAGGAATGAAACCCCTGATGACCAAAAATGAAAGGGAGAGACCAGCTCATCCCTGAGAGGCACCAACATCTAGAGGGTGGGTAGAAGAAGAGAAGTCAGCAAAGGAAGTAGGGATGCAACAGTCAGAGGCTAGCCGGGAGATGAGCTTCTGTGGGGTCACAGGGGAGGAGCTGTCTCAAAAACAAAGCATCTGGGGCTGGAGAGATGGCTTGATGGTAAAGTACTTGCTGTGTAAATATAGTAGCCTGAGTTCAGATCCCCAGAATCCATGTAAAAGCTGGGTACAGCAGTGCATGTCTGTAACCCCTGTTCTGGGAGGCAGAGACAGGCAGATTTTTGGAGTTGGCTAGCCAGAAAAACTTAATCAATTGATGAGCTCCAGATTCTGTGAGAGACCAGGTCTCAAATAATAAGGTAAAAAGCAATAGAGGAAATATTCAACATCAACTTTCTTGCCTCCATACGTGCATGCACACATACACAAACACAGACATATACACACATGAACACAGGCACACACACACACATGAACACATGCACATACACACATGAACACAGGCACATACACACATGAATACAGGAATATACACACAAGAACACATGCACATACACACATGAACACAGGCATATACACACACATGAACACAGGCGCATACACACATGAATACAGGAATATACACACACATGAACACATGCACATACACACATGAACACAGGCGCATGCACACATGAACCCAACAGGCACATACATACATGAACACAGGCACATACATACATGAACACAGGCATATACACACACATGAACACAGGCACATACACACACATGAACACAGGCACATACACACAAGAACACATGCACATACACACATGAACACAGGCGCATACACACATGAACACAAGTACATACACACATGAACACAGGCACATACACACATGAACACAGGCATATACACACACATGAACACAGGCACATACACACATGAACACAGGCATATACACACATGAACACAAGTACATACACACATGAACACAGGCACATACACACATGAACACAGGCACATGTACACATGAACACAGGCGCATACACACATGAACACAAGTACATACACACATGAACACAGGCACATACACACATGAACACAGGCATATACACACACATGAACACAGGCACATACACACACATGAACACAGGCATATACACACAAGAACACATGCACATACACACATGAACACAAGCGCATACACACATGAACACAAGTACATACACACATGAACACAGGCACATACACACATGAACACAGGCATATACACACACATGAACACAGGCACATACACACATGAACACAGGCGCATACATACATGAACACAAGTACATACACACATGAACACAGGCACATACACACATGAACACAGGCGCATACACACATGAACACAAGTACATACACACATGAACACAGGCACATACACACAAGAACACAGGCACATACACACATGAACACAGGCATATACACACACATGAACACAGGCGCATACACACATGAATACAGGAATATACACACACATGAACACATGCACATACACACATGAACACAGGCGCATACACACACATGAACACAAGCACATACACACACAGGGTGGGGAGAGAGAACATCAGCAATGTCAGGTGTGGGTGGAGAGATGACTGAGTCAGTAAAGCACAAGGATCTAAGTTTGGAACTCAGGATCCCCATAGAAAGCCAGGCAGTGTGGCACATACCTGGAATCCCAGCAAAATTTAGATGTAAAAGATACTTGGAAACTTGGGGGCCCCCTTGGCTGTTCTGAGTGGTGATGTCCCAAGCCAATGAGAGACTCTCTAGCAAATGAAAGGTAGAAGATATCTAAGGACCTATACCTGAGGCTACCATCTGACCTTACATATGTATCGCACACATGCACACATACACACACACACACACACACACACACACACACACACACACACACACCCCACACACATCAGATATTACTGAGAAGCTGAGTGAGATGGGGTTTTAAGCATCTGTGGGCTCTGGTAATACTGCAGCTAGTCGTGGCCTTCACAATGGCTGCTACTTCTGCTCCTTGCTTCAGCACACTTTCCACGTCTGTTCCTGTTGATCGTAGGATCACTGTTGGTACACTAGATAGAGAGTTTATTTGGCCCTTGGAAAAACTTCATCGGGTGGACATTGTTATCATCGCTATTCTGATCATATAGTAAAGCGAGCAGGCTTGTGGAACTCAGGCGTCCTGCTCTCGGTCTTCAGTTCTTACTTTGCCTGTCTTTGCATGTCTTCTGATACAAAATCAGGGAAGTTCAGACCTCAGAGATACCTTTGAAATGTTTTTTTTTTAATTGGAGAAACTGATCTTAGACGTGGAAGTAATTCACGCTTATTTCTATCTCCTAAAACTCACCGTGGGCGTTATATATGTGTTTCTAGCAGCCACACAAGAACACTATGAGAGTTTTCCCAGCGAGAAACTCAAGCCTCGGGAGGAGGGGCCTCGGTCTAAGATGTACTGCTCATAAGCAATGAAGTGAGAGTCTGAATCCCAGACTCACTGGCCTCAGAGTTTCTCTTGATTTCCTGTGCCCTAGCAATCCTGCAAGGTCACAACAAAGCAGGAACTAGAAGCAAATTCCCCTGCTGTTTCTGGCCCCTCTGACTGACTGTCAAAAAGCCCCAAGCATCTGTTTGTTCTACATGGAGTTTACAGCTCAGCCTTCATCATTTGTCCAGGTTGTCCAAATTGGGAACACCATCTCTATAAACAAAAACTTAATATTGTTCAATTTGATCCTGAAGTTCCTGCTCTACCTTGGCCGGCAAAGCTCCCAGACACCCATCTCACTATTTTGGTCCTCATCCAGAAGCTGTAATCTTTCCCCTCAGCCCACCTGCTTCCCGACTCCTTCATTTTTAGCTTGGATAGTTCCTCATTATAGCTCCTATTTGCTTAAGATCAACCTTAAGTTCCTTTTACCTCTACTCCCAGCTTCTTAAAAAAATCTTCCTGGAACTTTGATTGGTTGTTGTTTGACACTTTTTTTTTTTTCAAAGGCAGCTGACAAAGTCTTTTCTGGGCTTCTGCGCCCCGTTCAATTAGAGCTAAGGCTTCAGCCAGCAGTCTCCTTTCTGGTTGGAGGTCACTCAGTGTGTACATTTAGTCTCTTAACTCATATGTTTCTTTACTCTTGGCTTATTAAGTCTACTTCCTTCAAAAATGTAGCTCTAACTTTTTTCCTACAGAAAAAAAAATGCATCTTTAATTATCATTATAAGTACGCCTTCTCTGAGGCTTACAATGACAACTAGACAGTTGATACATAATACATGAGGAAAACAGCATACTGGGACATCATCTATTTTGCCTCAAGGTTTCAGTCTATCGTGGCAGTGAAGGTGTGGCAGAGCAGCTGATGTGATGGGAGACAGGATGCAGGGAGAGGAAGAAAGACCAGTCATAATCTTCAAAAGCAGCAGCCCACTTCCCCAGCTAGCCCCCAGCTCCTAAAGCTTCTGGCACTTCTCCCAGTAGTGGCGCCATCCGGGAAACAGCTGTTAACAGGAGCCTGCGTGGGACACTTCATAGTCAAACCGTAACATCAACTGGGTGGCAATGGTATCTTCACTGTGAGATGTCCCTGGGCCACTGCGGGAGGGGCGGGTGGAGTGGGGTACCACACGTGGGTAGCTTGGGGGATGTTCCTCTTTCCCCTCTTCGTTCTTGTTCCCCTTCCTTCCTTCTCTCTACTTTTTCTGCCTTTTAAAAAGGATTTATTTCTTTATTTTTATTTTTTATTTTATTTTTCTGTATGAGTGTTTGCCTGCATGTATACATATGTGTACCTTGTGTATGCAGGGCCCGCAGAGGACACAAGAAAACATTGGATCCCCTGAAACTAGAGTACAGGTGGCTATGAACTGCCATGTGGATGCTGGGTACTGAACCTGGGTCTTCTTCGAGAGCAGTGTGTGCTTTTAGCCACTGGGCCATCTCTCCAGTCCTCGACTCTTCTTCATGTCCATACTCCTTCTTTTCTAGCCTCCCCCAGTGTTCGGACTCAGTCCTCACCCTCTCTGGCTCTGCCTAGCCTTCTTGAGTCTATCAGAGAAATTCATATTCTGTATATTAACCCAAATTTGGTTATACTTTTTGCCAGCTAATACCCTGGCCTTATTATGCTAACCCTTTGCCTGCCTGGATTATGTCACAAAGAATTCTGCATTAACTTGACAAGAAAGAGCTTAGGGCCCAAGTTTGCTTCTCCTTAATTCCCGGATAGAGGAGTGGGGAGGGCATAATAAAGTTCCATTTTATCATGCCATACGACTCAAATAAAGTTGGTGTAAATACAATGAAATTATTCCAAAGAACATACTGTGAAAGTCAGGCCAGTGCAAGATAATGAGGACTTAGAAAAGAAATCCAGTCCCTGTATTCAAGAAGCTTAGATTTTCCAAAGAAACAAAACAAAGGAAAACGAAAGCTGTTAGAGCTCCCAGCAGGATCTGCACAGAGGCTGAGAAGTGTCAGGCCAAGGAATTGAAGAACAGTCTTCAATCAAGCCCACTCCGCTGATTTGCATCTGACCCAGAAGCAGAACTTGAATCTCACTCATGGTTGGGCTTAGGCATCTTGCACACATGCTATTTGGGCCCCAGTGGGTACTAGGTGAGGACAGTGGCCACTGTCAGTGCTGGGTGCAGCTGAGCTTGGAAAAGCCATGTTGTACACATATAGGTAAGGCTGTCTGTCCTTGCATCCTTCTCAGCCTTCCTCCGTCCTTGGACTGCTCTCCCCCCTCCCTCTGTCTCTCTCTGTCTCTCTTTGTATGTGTATGTGTGTGTGTGTGTGTGTGTGTGTGTGTGCGTGTGTGAGACAATGCAGCAAAATTTTAAAAAATCCGGTCTGTGTTCTCCTCATATTATTAAATCAGCTGTAAGGGGTGTGGATGACATGTGAACTAAAATTCTGGAGACCTAAAGGCATAATTGCTAATGGGCTTAGTGACCAGTGCTTTCAACAGAGCAAGGAGGGTGAAACACTTCATCTCAGCCAAAAGGTGGAGAAGCTGTAACTGTGAAACAGATCAGTGGAAAAGAAGAGGTGGTTCCGACGTGATATGACTGACGGATTTGGGTTGTTTGCAAAGAAACCTTTGGAAGTTTCCAACTTGCCTGTGAAGCAGATGCTAGGAAAAGCAAGGCCACTGGAGACGTGATAGCATGCATGTGCACACACACATCTAACTGGTAAACACATGTACATTCGCACCTCCTAAATTTCGCACCATGGTTGACCAAATTGAGTCCATGGAAAACAGAAACTTGGCATCAGAAATTGCACGTAGCTTTTATACAGCATAGAAGAGAAGAGAGAAATATTTGTCCATCTGCGTAGGAGAATTAAAGGGATACTTATATTTGAAAATGGACAAATGATTCCATACTTTTTAGTTTGCTTGCTTAGCTAACATGAAAACATATTAAATTAATAACAAAGGTCTCTATGGAGAAGATAAACAAAAGAAAGAAAAGCTGCCTTCAAAAGCCAACTAGATATCCTTCTGGCTATCATACCTTTCTTTAGAAAAACATGATTTTATTTCTCTATTGGAAAATTAGGAGACCAAGAAATCACAAGGCCAGTGTGGGGTTTTGTAAGTGACATCAGTTGCAGCTAAGTTGTTTGTGCCTTTGCGGTCAAGGAGAGAGGTGCCATGGATGGTGGGTAGCACCCCACTGTGGTTTTCTGGGCTAGAGCATCAGTGGGCCTGGAAGGATGACCTACAGGGTACGATGCAGCAGACTGGATTAAGCATGATACATTAAACTTTCCAATCTAAAAGTCATGAAAGCCAGAAGGGATGAGGAGGCCTGCCATTTCACTAGCGGGGCTATTGACGAGCAATACCGTGGATGGTATTAACATAGCCCAAGGCAGCATCTGTACATGCTGGGTCCATGGGATACTCAGATATATAAATACGAGAACAAACCAATGGTATCATACCATGAGGGATATCACAAGTGAGTTCTCAGGTCCTGTGGGCCAGCCTTGTCTGATGAGGTTTGTAGAAAAGAATAGAGAAGGTAGAATTTGAGGGTTGAGATACTGGTAAAATGGTAAGGTGAGGAGAGACAGTATCTAATGAAAAGACAGTGGCTTCTAGTTTCAAGCCTGACATATAAAGATTTTGGAAGTCAACATCTCTTCTATATGGTGTGAGAAAAAAGTCTAGATACACTGAAATCAATCAAATGTCTTCTTGAACTTACAGAGAATCATGGTCCTAGGATATCTGAGCTCCTTTTCTGGTTCCTGTAATAAAGTACTCAGAAAAATCAACTAAAAGGAGAAAGTGTTAACTTTAACTGACAGTTCCATCATGGCAAGAAGTCAAAGCAGCAAGAGCTGAAGACAGCTGGTAACATTATGTCTGTGTCAGAAGAGAGCAATAAGTACATGCATGTTCCTGCTCAGCTTCTTCACTTACATTATCTAGGACTCTCTGCCTAGGGAATAGAGCCACCCAGAGTTGGGTCTTCATACGTCAATTAACACAATCAGGTTATGTCCTCACAAATATGCCCATAGGCCAAACTAATCTAGACCAATCTTTCATTGAGACCCCCTTTTCAGGTAATTCTAGGTTCTAACCATTGGAAATTTATACTAACTATCATTTAGGAAAAACTGAATCTCCAAGTCTAGAGAGAGGAAGTCTACAGAGGGAGAAGCTGCTGATCAGAGAAGCTATTACAGCCCACGCTCATAGGGATATAAGATAGGTGAGGGGCTGGAGGATGTGTATACTGGAGTAAGACTGAACCTTCCTAGAGTCTATAGTCCTAGGTGTTTCCCACACTTGTGCTTTTCTCTCTAAGCAACCCCACCATGTACTTACACTGAAAATACTACAAAGATCTGCTGTGGCTTGTGGGTGAGGAGGGGGACAGTAATTACTGTACAGCATTCTGGAACCTTCTCTGGAGCAGAGGCCCACACTCCAGAGAAGGGGCTTTGTTCAAGCAAGATAAGATAACTATGGTTAATTTTAAAGGTATCTAATGGAAAATTAGACAAAGCACAAAGACGGGTAATGTAAGCAAAAAGATGGATGGAAACACTAAAAAGGAATAGAAAGGAAATACTAGAAATCAAAAACCGTGGAGAACTAGAGAGTTACTTGGAGAGGTAATTGGACTCAACATGGCTGAAGAAAAAAAATCAATAAAACTGAGATAGGCCAATAGTAACTTCTCAAACAGAAATTCAAAGAAAAAAATAATGAACAGGATAAATACCTGATACTGTAAGGTAGCATCTAAAATATAATATAAATAAAATTAGAAAACATGGAGGAAAAATAAATATTTCAGGTAACAATGACTGTGAAATTTCCAGAATTAATTACAATGACCAAACCAAACCATGGATCTAGTATGCTGAGAAAATATCATATTCCAACCTCAGGAAACAAAAGAAAAAAAAAGAAAATCTTGAAGGAAACAGAAAATAGCAACAACACAACACAACCAAAAAAAACCATTGCGAAGGTTAAACATTGTATAGTTAGAAAGGATAAAAATGACAGTAGGCGGCTTGCCATGAATCATGCAAATGAGAGTGGAATATTTAAAGTGCTGAGGGAAAAATTCTACCCGTGTAGAACTCTCTGTCTAGTAAATGTATTCTTTGCAAATTAAGTTAAAGCATCCTCGACCCTGACATCATAAGACACTGGAGCAAAATGACTACCATATACTCATGCCCAGAAATGTAATAACTTAGATAAAACAGGTCCATTTCTTGTTTTAGTCTGCTTTGTGTTGATAAAACACAATGCCTGTGACTCAGTAGTCTATGAAGAATAGAGATCTGATTGCTCACAGTTATGGAGGCTGAGAAGCAAAACATCTGCTGAGGACCATGTTTCCGTGTCTGTACATGGCAGAAGGCAGAGCAGCCAAAAAGGAGTGAGCTCTGTGCTCTCACATAGTGGGGGAGCAGTGGAGGAACAGCTGCTCTCTGATGGCACCGCAAGGCTTCCATCTTCTAAATCCAAGCATCCTTCACTAGTCTCCACCTCCCCACACTGGGGATTAATTTTGAAACACACATTCAGTCTGTATCATGTATCATGTTTCAAAGACAAAAGTTGTTCAAATATACACATGGTGAAATAACTAATATTAGTAGGCTTACCTCTATTAAGGAAATTGATTCAATAAGTAATGACATTCTGAAAAAAAAACACAGATAATTTTATTTGTGCATACTAATAATATTTTTAGGAAGGATATGATATTTTATTTGTGCATACTACCTAATATTTTAGGAAAGAATGATACAAATTCTCCACAATTGCTTCTAGGAAATATAACTGTAGGTACCATTTCTTACCTCATTTCGTAAGGCAAACATTACCTTAGTACCAATACCAAAGAAGTGTAAGAGAGTAGGAGAAAGTAAAAACAGAGACCATGTCTCAGAACACAGATGTAAAAGCATTTAGCAAAATATCATCAACTCAATCAGTCAATAGTGTATGAGAGGAATTATATGCACCAAAGCCAAATGGGATTTATTCTCATTTACATGAGAATTCAAGGCTGAGTCAATATTCAGAAATTAACCAATAAAATCAACTGTATCAACAGGATAGGTAAGAAAAAACTGTATGGTTATATCAATTTGTATAGAAAAATTCAACACCCAGTCATGATAAGAACCTAGTAATGGAGGGACCATTCTCAACTTGATAAAATAGTCTGCAAACATCCTTGTTAGCATCATGCTAACAATTGAAGAAAGAGATGGGACTCTTTTCTCTTATTATGCCTTTGTAGTATCTCACTGTGAATCTTCTATTAGAGCAAGACAAGAACAGATGTACAGACAGTGAGAAGACAAATAAGTAATTAACACTCAATATGATTGTTAATACAGAGCATCCAAAAGGATCAAGAAACTCTGGAAACTAGTGATTTTCATATGATAATGGAAACGAGAAAAAATTGTAAAGTCATATTTTTTCCATATTATATCCATATTGAACAAGCAGAAATTAACTAGAAAAACTGCCACTTCCCCCCCCCAAGTAAGTATTTAGCTGTGACTACAACACAGCATGTACAGAATTTGTATATAAAAACCAAAGCTAGGCAGTAGTGGTGCATGCCTTTAATCCCAGCACTCAGGCAGAGGCAGGCAGATCCCTGAGAGATGAGGCCAGCCTAGTCTATTGAGTGAGTTTCAGGACAGCCAAGACTACACAGAGAAACCCTGACTTGAAACACAACAGCAACAACAACAACAACACATACAATGCAACTGTGACAATCAAAGGTAAATAATTGCAGAGATGGGCTGTATTTATGGATTGAAACACATATCATTTAAGATGTCAGTTCCTCCCAAATTGCCTATAGATTCAATGTAATTCCAATCAATATCCCAGTGGAGCATTCTGTAGATACCAGAAAACTGTTCTTAAAGTTTGCATGGAAAAGCAAAAGATCCAGAACAGTCAATACAATATTGGAGACTAAAGTTGGGATCTATGCTGGTTAATTTTAAATGTCAACTTGGTACGACCTTGGATCACCTGGGCAGAGAATCCTAACAGAGGAATTATCTAGGTCTGAGTGGCCCATGGGAGTGGTCTGTGAGGGATTGTCTTGATTATTGATTAATGTAGGAATTCAGAGTCCACTATGGGTGGAACTATTCCCTAGGCTGGGCCCTAGACTATAGAAGTTAGAGAAAACTGCAAAGAAGCAATTAGGCAGTATGGGTGTATTTGTTTCTCTCTGCTCTTGACTATGGATGTGGTATGAGTAGCTTCTGACACTGTTACTTCCCTGAAGGGATGGACTGAAACCTGAACTTGTAACCCAAATAAACCCTGTCCTTCCTATGTTGCTTTTGGTCCAGATATTTCATCATAGTAACAGAAGTAACTAAAACAGAGACTTTCATTCCCTGATTACAAGATTTACTAAAAAAATTACAGCATGGCAATGTGGGTGGGGCAAATGAATAGACAGCCTGCGAGGACAGAACAGAGTCTGAAAACAGGATTACACACACACAAACTGATACTTGGCTAGGAAGTGATGACAACACAATGAAAAGTGGTGTCCAAGGAATGAACATAGATGCAGACCTTTCACCCACACTAAGCTGTACTCAAAGTGGAGCATAGACCTAAATGTAAATACAAAACAGAAACTTTCAAAAGAAGAGACAAGAGAAATATTACCTTTTGTTGGGCAATATTTTTTCAGGCATAATGCCAAAAGGTATTCTTTTGACATGAGTTTGATTCTTGGGAATGCTAGAAGGAGAGGTGGGGGAGGGAGGAGAGAGAGAGAGAGAGAGAGAGAGAGAGAGAGAGAGAGAGGGAGAGGGAGAGGGAGAGGGAGAGGGAGAGGGAGAGGGAGAGGATAAATAAATAAATGTAATGACCATGAAAGTATGGGGACCTGTGTCCATTCTCCGTGGTAGTTGGAATAAGAATATTCCCCCATAAGGTAGATATCTGAATATTTGTTCCCCAGGTCATGGTGCCCTTTTGGGGATTTGGGAGGTTTTGCCTTGTTGGAGGGAGTATGTCCCTGGAGGAGGGCTTTGGGAGTTGAAGAGCTTGCCTGTTTTGAGTTCCCTCTGTGCTGCATGCTGTGGTTCCATGTGAACTCTCAGCTTGCTGCCCCAGTTGTCATGCTTGCCCACTGCCGTGTTTCCCACAGTGGTGATGGACTTTTATCCCTCTGCAACAACCATAAGTGTAAATGAGTCCCTGTTTCTGGAAGTTGCCATAGTCATGGTTTTTATCATAGCAATTGAACAGTAACTAATACAATTCCCCACATTTGCATAAGAAGCTAACTATGGTAGCATGAGCTTGTAATCCCAGCACTGAAGAAGAAACATGTGAATTTTTTGGATGTTGATGGCCAGCCAGCCCATCCTACTCAGTGAATATCTGGTTCCAGTAAGAGACATTGTCTCACAAAACAAAAACAAAAACAAAAACAAAACCCAACAACAACCAAAAAAACTAAACAAACAAACAAAACAAAGCAAAACAAAACATCAAAAACAAAGCCAAAACAATGAACAAACAAACAAACAACAAGATGGGCAGCTCTTGAGGACCAGCACCCAAGGTTGGCATCTGGCCGTTACACACATGTGTACACATGTGCACTCCTCAACACCTGCACATATACACAAATAAACTAAAATTTCATTTCTGTAAAAGGCTCTTTTAAAAGTCACCAAGTGAAAATAAATATTTATAAAGGATGTGTTTGATAAGAGACTCTCGTGTAAACTCTACGCACAACTCCTAGAAAGCAACTCTTAAAAAAATATAAAGCAATTAAAGAGAGGCAGAAGTTCTGAACAGATACCCACCAAAGAAGAGATGCAGGTGGCAAATAAAAATTGAAAGATGCTTGCATCATTTGTTGCTAAGGGATTTCAAATTAAAACAAAAACAAGATGTTCCTGCACGTGTCTTAGAATAGCTAACACCCAAAATACTGAAGGTAATACGTGATGTGCCACTCACTGATGGTGGAGATGGAAGGAGGAGCAGTCACCTTCAAGACTACTTGGTGGTTCTGAGCAAGGCTGAACAGCCTCTTCATCTCGTTCAGAAACTACACTCAAGCTTTCATCCTACTGCTTTGAAGCATAATCCACAGAAAAGCCTTCACAGCAAAATTCACTGTACTTTTATTCTTAATTGCCCAAAATTGGAAGCAACCAAGATAATTTGAATAGGTGAAAGAATCACCTATGGGGGAACCTGAAATGCCTATTGTCAGGTGGGAAAAGCCAGTTGGAAGACATGTTCAGTCCCAATTCTATCGTGTTTGGAAAAGGCAAAGCTATGGAGCCAGTGAACAGACTCCACACTGTCAGGGGAGGGAGAAGAAGAAGCCTGAGCAGGTACAGCGCATGGGATTATTTGGAGGTGATTAAGTCATTTTGTATGATGATGTAATGATGCGTGTACTCATCATACATTTGCCGAGATCCACAGAACTTCACAGCACACGCACATGTAAACAACCATTTAGATGATTCTAGGACTGAATGTAGACTGAATAAAAGAATAAAACTATTTATATATACAAAGAACTCAGCTATATTACAAATGTATTAAAAAAAAAAAACTTCTTTAAGAAACATTTTAAGACAGGGTCTCTATGTAGTTCTGGCTGTCCTGTAACTCTCTGTGCAGATCTGGATGGCCTTGAACTCACAGAGATCCACCTTCCTATATGTCCCGAGGCTGGGATTAAAGGTGCACACCACCATGCTAAGATTTTTTTAAAGGCCTTCCTGAGGGGATAAGGGGAAAGATGCTCATCTCAGAAACTTTAGAAATGAGATATGACTACACAGCAAAGTCAAAGGAACTATACATAGACAGTACCGTGTCTGGTAACGTGTGTTTCCCATGGCAGTGCTGGTTAACAATTCAGAAACTATTGCACATGTACACTACAACCGAGGAACAAAATGAGTAGACACTGGGAACTGGATTTCCATGGATGCTGTGGAAGGAAATAGACAGACGAGGAAGGAGAATTAGAAGAATCCAGACGGTTGCTAGCAGAGTAGGAGACATTGCTCTATGAACTCATATTTCACTTAATATAGATACAGACGGGTACATGTGAAACCTTTGTAGATATGTATACATAAATGGGTCAGTAACACATGTATTTTTTTGTCTGTCGGTTGAGAAGGTTTAGATCCATCAGCATTCTAGTCACAAAGCACACACCCCAAGCCAGATCCTTCCTCAGATATATTCTGTCATAGAAAGGACCAGTGATCCTGAAGAAGAGATTTATTATAGGGTGGGGGAAGGGAACATACAGGATGATCCTGGAGCATCAGGTAATGCCAAAAAGCTAGAGACAAAAATACACAATGACCGGGTTTGTCCAAGGGCCACAGGAGCCAGCTTCAGGAACTCCCAATGCCTAAAGCAGGAACAAATAATGCACGGATCCGAGAGTGACTCTGGATTGTGTCAGCACGCATAAAATAAACACCTGCCAGTGCCGAAATAAGAAACTGCGTAAGTGACTACGCGCTGGAAAGAAATTTATCTCCCACGTGTGAGAACTCCAAATAGCTTATGCAGCGCCCTTACCTTTAAGGAGGTTAAGCTATTCCTATTTCTTGAGTATGGATATAGCTATTTTTTCCAAATAATATAGAATGCAAAGGCCAAAATGAAGACTTTGGTCATGAAGCCTACAATCACAACTCCAGTTAGGCGGCCACATTAACATCAGTAGTGAGAGCTGGTTGAAAGCTTGTGGCAAACATGGCAATCTACCTCTACTGAGATCATCCCCAGTACAAACAAAACAAAACAGGCAAATACCACAGCCCCCTATCTGATCACACAACCTAAGGTATATTCTAGAAAAAACTTGACCAGGATGCTTCAAATTTCAAAGCTAAAGCTATCAAAAATAAGGAAAGTCTGAGAAACTTAACCTCTAGAGGAATCTCATGAGATGTGACGTCTACACGGAGCCAATGGAATCCTGGGCAATATTCGGGATAGATGACAAAAATGAAGATAAGTAAAAATTTGCTGTGTCTGAGTACAGTCTAGATTTTAGTGCACAGTCAAGTGTCAGCACTGGTTCATTAATTGTGATAGATGCACCATATTAATGTCAGGCACTGATATGAGGAGCTAGATGTCACGTATGTGGGAATTCTCTACACGGTATCTGCAAATTTTCTGTAACTCTAAAATTTAACAAAATTACAAGATAGAAAGTTTAGAAAAGGGAGAGATTAGGGAGGACAATGTCCAAGATACTCAACCCTAGAGGAGGAGCTGGTGAGTAGCCACGGGTCAGGCACAGGCCAGACAACAGGCACAGAGACAGACACAGGCCAGGCACAAGCCAGGCAAAGGCACAGGCACAGGCCAGGCACAGGCACAGGCACAGGCACAGGCACAGGCACAGGCACAGGCACAGGCCAGGCACAGGCACAGGCACATGTTTGTCTCCAAAGAGAGGCAGAGACCAGGCTGTAAAATTGGTCCTGATCCAAAGACATGGCCCCAGCAACCACAAAAGCAAAATATCAGTGGGTCTGTTATGGTTCGTTCCATGAATGTTTCATGCCAAGCATTTTATAAACATTTCTCGCTGAATCCTCTGACTCTGAAGCAGTTCTTCTCTTTGCACAGATGAGAAATTGAGATCCAACGAGGACATGTGCCTTGCTGGCTACAGTAAAGACTGTGCATGGAGTTTGAGCCCAGCTCTGTTTCAGTCTGTGCCCCTTGTTCTACCTAATGACTTGCTGAGCACAAATACTATCAAGCAGCGTCCATGACAGATGCTCTATGTGATTCATCACAGGAAATTCCTGACTTGGGCAACAGTTTCCAGCATCTGAACTTTACAGATGAGTAAAGAGCCTTGGAAGGCTTCACTGTCAATTTTTAAAAGTCTCACAGGTAGGAATAACAATATTCAAACACTAACATTTTGCTTTCTAAAACCCAGTGTTAAGCCACTAGCACATATGCTTTCTGTGGCCACTGGAAGTGGCTTTTCCTGAAAGCATGCACGCTTTCAGACTTTCTTTGAACTACCTCTTCTAAGTCTGGGATTAAGTGGAACCCAAAAGACCACAGAACTCTGCTTTTGTCTGTATATCTCATTGCCCGGAAGCCTACGTTCCATGCTAGAAGTCTCGCCAGCTGAGAGCATCACTGCAGCAGACACAGGTACTGACCTGCTTCAGCTCAGAAAGGGGAAACAGCTTCCTCTCTGCCAGCTGCGGACCTCTGGAGTTGAACTTAACGATAATGTTCTCTAGCAACATCTCGCACAGCCTCAGATTCTCAATGTGGCTGAAGTGTGAGTGCACAGGGTAAAGACCATTAGCGGTGGCCTCTGGCGAACAGGTGACTTCCTAACTGCAATAACTGCTAGCTGTTTAGATATCTGGGTTGTGTTTGGGCATTGTGTCCCTGAACCCTGCATTGCAAGGAAAGATTCAGCTGTAGGAGAGACATACAAAGAAATTCAAGGTCTCAAAGCTCGTGAGAATGATGTCCTTCTCACCATCCACAGTAAGAGAAGACGTCTTGGGAACATCACCACCCTTAGCACGGTCAGAGCATCGGGGAGCAGTTAGTTCAGCAATGGACTCCTCAAATGCTGTCTGCTGACTTTGCTCAGAGTCAGTAGGTCATTCCCAAGATTGTGAGGATCCAGAGCTTAGTCCTGTGCCAAGACATGAGGGGAAGTATTACAATCCAGTTCTCAATTGCAACAGATGCATTGCTTCCTGCAGACATTATCATTCTTCCTTGGGAACTGTTTTTGCCTATGGGTGTTGGGGATTATCTTGTAAGCTATGGCAATAACATATTTATGATGGGATTTGTTACTGTTTTTACAGTATTTGGGGATAGAATTGACGAGGTGCTGCACTTATGTATTCCGTTGATCCTCTGGATCTGTTTTGTAAAGTTTTATTTATTTGTTTGTTTGTAAGCCTGCATGAGTGTGTGATACATGTGTGTGCGTGTGTGTGTGCTTGCACACAGAGGTCAGAAGAAGGTGTGAGGTATCTTCTTCTATTGCTTTTCTCCTATTCCCCTGAGGCAGCGTCTCTTTCTGTATCTAGGATCTTTCTCTACTGGACTGGAAGATGGTGAATCCCAGCAATCCCCCTGCCTTCACCACCCTCAGAGGGTTGAGAAGCATTTTTAGTGAATGCCTGGCTTGTTATATGGGTATATGGACATGAACTCTTATCCTTATGATTGCAGAGCAAGTTGTACTGGCTCATTTCATGTCAATTTGACATACAAGCTAGAGTCATTTGGGAATAGGGAACATTAATCGGGACAATGCCCCTCACCCTAGATTGAGTTGTGGACAAGCTTGCTGTGAATTTTCTTGGCTGATGATGTAGGAGTTCCCACCTTGATGTTGGCAGTGCCACGCCTGGATGGGGTGGTCCTGGGTGTTATAAGAAAGCGGGGTAAGCATGCCATGAAGAGAAAACTGTAAGTAGCACTCCTCCATGGCTTTTGTTTTAGTTTCTGCCTCCAGGTTCCTGCCTTGGATTCTGCCCTGATTTCCTTGAATAATGGACTAGAAATTCTAAGATGAAATAAACCCTTTCCTCCTCAAGTTGCCTATGGTCACGGCATTTAATCATAGACGTTGAAAACCGAGGTAAGACACAAGAGCTCCTGACTGCTGAGTCATCTTTCTAGCCCTGATTCTCTGGACTTTTGAGAAAAGGAAACATAAAAGATATTGAATTGAATATGTTTCCTTACCTCCAGGGGGAAGATGGATTAGGTCACAGCTCTTAAAGAAGGAATCCCAAGATGCTTGTGCCTTCGGTAGAGTAGAAAGGAAAGCACATGGTAGAAGACATTTTTCTGCAAACATTTTGGAATTGTCCCTATGACAATGGGAGTGGGAAACTGAGTTTACTAGAATTTGGATTTTTCTGTGTCAACAAGGGATGGACTTGGAAGAAAGAAAAGGAATGGAATGTTAAATTTTATGGGCCAGTTTGGGGTTCTCTGTTCTGTGGGCATTGTGTTCTTTGGACCATGCAGTGATCACCTGCTGCATATTGTTTAACGCAGCCTGGCCAGGTTGGCTGGATAATGTGGGCGTTGTTTAAGATGGGAAATAGGATAGCAATGACTTCTTGGCCTCCTGCCTGATGGTGTAGTTGAACTTCCAGCTATATCTTGGCATGGCTGCTGAATTGGAGGAGCTCTTCTGCCAGATAGCTGTGTATAATGGAGATCGACGAGCATCCTGTGTGAACTCACCCCGGTGGGAGAAGGAGCCAGGCACAGTCCATGTGTCCAGAACAAAAAACCCTGCTTGTTGGCAGAAAGGCATCGTGGTTTTTCCTAGCCCAGTACTCATTGGACTCAGCCATTCATCCAAAACACTTTTACGGAGACATTAATATGTAGCAGTCACAGCGTGCCGTGTAGATTCAGCAGTGAGCAGGACAGAGACAATGCGAGTTCGTACTCCATGAACATTAGGAGGCCAAAAGTAAACCTGAGAGAGCCAGTGCTCTAAACAGTCTGGCAGACACTGGCGCATAAGCAGTTCACCCCCTCTGAAGCAGGTGTTGGGTGGAGAACGGCCCCATCATTCACAGCTGGCCACACTGGCATTTTGGCATCATCTAGACTCATCTACATCAGTGCTACTTTCTGAAGAAGGAAGAAAGGGAGATTCTACTTGACATAGCTGACATCTTCTGGCGCCTCCCAGGCCAGTGGCAGAGACCACAATGTTGAGTGGAGATGTTGATGGAGATACAGTCATAGCAGAGAAGAGAGGCAGAAGCAGCTGATGTCCAGGGGAACCATAGTAAAAAGGGGGAACAACTGTGTCCAGAGAATACTTCATTTTTGAAAAATTTACACATATATACAATGTATCTTAGTCTTACCCATCCTCCATTCCTTCCCTCCAGCTTCCCCCAATCCCCAACATATCTCCGATCTCCCTCCTGTCTCCATGCTTTAAAAAATAACCCACAAAGTCCAATTATTGTTACCCAGATGTGCATTGTGTGGGATCAGCCAATGGTGCATGGACAACTTACCAATGGCCACCACCAATAGAAACCACCCCAAAAGGAAAGCAACCCTACTCCAAGCAGCCATCAATTCCCATTAGCTCCTCCAATAGATGAAGGGAATCAGGAATCCTGCCCTGTCTCATGCTGGAAATTTTGACAGGCTTTGCCCTGTGTAGATCTCGTGCAGGTAACAGCAGTTGCTGTGATTTGTGTATGTAACAACCGTGTCATGCCCAGAAACCATCCTTTCCCAGCACTCGTCCTCATCTTCTGGCTCTTAAACTATTTTAACCCACTCTTGCATTACGCTCCCTGAGGCCTGGGGGAAGGCATTGATATGTCTGTCCCACCAATGGCTGAGTGATCACAGTGGCTTATTCTCAGCACTCTGAGCAATTGTGAGTCTCTGCATTAACCACTGCCCTCTGCACTAAGAAGCTTCTCTGATCAAGGCTGAGGGCGGCCCAAATCTATAGATCTATACAGATCTATAGGATCTATAAGATTTTGATAACATGACCATTTAGCAAACAAACAAGCACCACATAACCATACCCAGGTATGTTTTCCCCTGGGGTCTATAGCTTCCAGAGTCTTTCCCTGACCATGTTTGCAGCTCCAGCCATACACCCCCTCAGGTGGAGTAGGCTTCAAATCCAATCAAGAGATCAGATGGTTATCCTCATACTTTTGAGATCCCATGAAACCAAGCAGAGGTATTGGAATGTACTTTCAGGACAGAATTCTGCTTGTCTATTTGTTCGTTTTCCTCATTAAATGGGCTCATATATCTCCAGGATGCAGAATGGGATGATTGCAAGCGATAATCATATGAAAATATCACTAATAACATTGCCCCCTACCCCAATGCCATCACTACTTTAATTAACACGGTTATTGAACCCTTACTTGAGTCCTGGAACTGGGGTATGAGCTTTAAATATACTATTTATAACAATTAGAAGAATCAGAGGGGGCCAAGATAAAGTAACATACATGGGCCAGATTTATCTGTCTCAAACAACAAAGCATAAACAAGATACATGAAAATTTCTGCTAGTCTGGTTTCTAGTTATGTCAGAATCTAAAACAGCTATTGAGCTACCAGCTTAGTCTCACTTAGGCAAGGCGGAGTTGTGTGTTGTTAGCTATTGAAGTTTGCCTTCGACAAAGCTGGGCTGATAGATGCATAAATATCTCAGTCTCAATACTGAACTAATCATGGCACAGACTCCTTTTTCTTCCAAATTAGAGCATTGTAGCTACTCATTCTGCATCTTTTTCCTGCTGGCAGGCCCCAGAGATTAGGACAAGGAAAGCTTCCTAAGTGATAAGCACTCAGTAGTACAGTCCAATTCCTTGGCCTCCTGATGCCTTGAACATCAGGAGAAGGAATGCTCATTTTTGCCAGCTGCAGCTTTGTCCATGTAGTATTGAGGACTGATTGACAGAAAGCCAAAACAGTATGATCATACCCAGGAAAATTACCCATATTGAACTCACTAGGACCAGCAGGAGAAGTGACAGGTTGGATCTATAGACCAAGTGGCCCCCATTTATATAAACGTACAGAGACCAAGCTCCTCTCCACTATGGTTTTCCCTTCTTGTCTTTGCTTAATTTCAGTGCCCTCATGGCATGGAGAAGATTGCTTGATGTCCTCCCTATTTGCATAGTCTTCCTGGAGGAGCAACTCTGGCTGATTTTCTCTGACATGTGTACAGATAATAATGGATAGCTGTAATTTATAAAGTCCCTTCCTGTGGCAGAACTCTCATCTCAGTTGATGTTGAGCAACAAGTGTTGTTTCTCACTGTCTAAGTACTTTTAAATTCCATTGTGGCTTATTTTTGTCTGCTTTTTTATGTCTGCTTGTGTGTGTTTAACACACACACACACACACAAATACACACACACACAAACACAAACACACACACACCAACATACACAGGCATACCTGCACACACACATTTAATTTCATTTAATTCTTCACTGATCTGAGTATTGTGAAGAGAAAGTCCAAACATAGACAGATTATGATATGCATTTCCTCATACTCTGACTTTGGATAATGATAGAGGTTTCTGAGTTCTCTACAGAGAGGAAAATAAGGATTTGCAAGGCACAAAAGGGCAGTATAGATTCTTCATTGTGCAGAATTCTTCAACTAATTTCCTAGTTAAGTGAAGAAATACAAACACTGGTAGGTTATCTTTTGGCTATCAGTAGAAACGGACCAAAGGGCAGGATTCTAGCTGTTCAGGACCCTGTGGTCTAAGTGTTGTAGCCATAGCTTAATAGTGGAGCACTTGCCTAGTATGCATGAGGTCCTACTGTTGATCACCAGCCTTTCCAAAAATAAGATAAAAAGACCCTGCAGTATAGTTAAGGAGGGACTGATTAGTGCATGAAAATATAAGAGCATTGGAATCATGCATAAAGCCTCTGATGCAGGGATGCAAATGGAGATCTCACTGAAGACACCCGCAGGGCAATGGAGCTTGAGCAAGGCTCTCAAGATGCATCAGTGGGCAAATTGGAAGAATGGGACATGACAGTTATGGGAAAGAGCGTTATATCTACCAAGAAATGCAAGTACATCATTCTGCTGGAGATCAAACATCACTGGGTAGAGTGAAAGGAAAGAAGCTGGACAAACAGCTCAAGTCAGTTCACTGATTGCTGTGAATTATTTGAAGGATGGGCCAGTGGATCCCAAAGTGTCCCTGGACCAGTGACACCACAACATCAAAGAGATTGGTAGAACCACAGATGCTCAGCCCTAGCAAATGAACAATTAACCCTGGAATTGTGGATAGAAATCTTAGTTTTAACAATCTCTCCTGGCGATTAGGAAGTTAGGATAACAACTTTAGAGGATGAGAAGCCATGTCTAGACACCAAGAAGCTGGTACTTTGGGAAAGAACTCACAGCTTTGTGCAAACTGGATTGGAAAGGACAAGCCCCATGAGAAGGCCAGAAATAGAGGGACTAGAGGAAAGGCAGACTGGTTGGAGGTGAGAAGGGCAGGCATTGAGATCATCTCTGTACATAGAAGATGAGGGATATATCTGGGCTAGGGAGTCTTTGCTGCTCATAGGATCATGCTGTCCAACTGGAAGAGATGCTGTCAGCATACATAGAGATGCTCATTAGGTGTATCTTCCCTTTGACCGACATGGTAAAGAAGAGATTTCTTTCTGAGCAATCAGAACTACTGACATAGGGATTACTGTATTATGCATTCAGAAAACTTCTCAAAACCAGCCCTTCTGATGAAAAGAATTGGATGGAGGGAAGGAGGGGGAGGGAGAGGGAGAGGAAAAGAGAGAGAGAGACAGAGAGAGAGAGAAAGAGAGAGAGAGAGAGAGGAAAAACACTGTAATGGTATATGTCATCTTTCTATTAACTTCTGATTGCCTTGTATTTCCCTGATACTTGCATTTGTAAGAGGGAGGAGAGGTGAACTGAGGTGAGTTCCACGGCTGTCACTACTTGAGTAATACCTGTGTTTATATTGTCTCCACTCCTATGTATTTAGAGGCTGACACAATACAGATAGAAAAGGCAGATCTCTTTCTGTTTAGGAAGTTGTTCACTTACAAACTTAAACATCTTTTAAGATGGTTCTGAATTCCAGGCTGCAAACCAGAGTGTGACCGTGCCACACTGATGTTCTAGAAACAAGTATGTAGGGTCACATTAACATATTCCCACATTTCCACCAAATGTTTCCCCATGGGTTAAACTGTGTTCTGCTAAAGAATGTGTTTAAACCCCAATCCCAGTATGTGAGATTGTGACCTTATTTGAAAATAGTCTTTATGGATGTGATCAAGTCCGTAGAAAGTCATGCTTGATTAGAGTTAGCCCTGAGCCAATGACTAGTCTTTATTTAAAGAAAGAAATTTAGATACAGACACAGGGAAGATCACTTGACCGTGGGGACAGAGTTTGGAGTGATACACACCTACAAGGCAAGGAACAACCTGGATGAATTTTCACCAGGGAGAGTTAAGAATGGGTTTTCCCTTTGGGAAAAGTCTTGGTAACACTTTGGTTTAGGATTTCTAAACTTCAGGACTGGGAAACAATATAGTTCTGTTCTTTAAATTTAGACATTCAGTTCATAGTTATAGTAATTTGTCCTGGAAGCAAAAAGCAAAAGCCTTTAATAGCTTTAGAATCTACAATTCTAGTCCCCAAAATACCCAGGCAAAAACAACAACAGGCAAGAGATGATTTGAAACTTACACAAGACAGACTTTGATATCAGGGGAGCCAGAGAGATGGGTGAGAAGCCTCCTGTGTATAAAGCATAAAGAAAACAGATAGCATTCTTTTATCGGGCTGCCTTAAAGCGCAATAGACTGCCATCTAAGATGTGAGGGAAAATTCTCCATAATTTCGAAGGAAAATAAGGACAGTCAGATAACCCTCCTATCCTCTGACAGCCTATCACCAAATGAGAGATGGGGAATAATAGAAAAGACGGAGGGGATATAAAACGGGCCCCAAACATGGAGCATTGCTGGATTAACTCCAGCAGCATTTGTGTATGTTGTCATGTCAATAAAATTACTGAAATTGAAACCTGAAATTGAACAGAGTGTGAAAGAAAGAAGATATTACTCAAGGGATCTAGGCAGTAAATATTCGCATTAAGAGGAGGTGATATCATGGAAAGTTTCTGTGCTCTGTGATGCCATTGAAGTCCAAACAAAGAGGGTATAATTTCATTATGTCCCTCTCTGCCATTCTCTGCAGCACAGAGCTCTTGCCTGTAATGAAATTGGGCTCCTGAGAAGTGAAATCAGGGTTCAAAGATGCACCAGTAGGTTGGAGAGCACATTCATTTGTTCACGGGCCTTGTGGGGCTGTTTTCTCTCCATTTGGAGCCATGGACTTCCTTACCAGCAGGAGCTTATGTGAAGAACAGCAATGCATCTCCCATTCTTGGACAAGGGAGAAGGCTGAGGCTGAGAGCAACTTAAGTCAGCTTAGTGGTATGGCCAGAATGCCCCCTCTCCCCTCCCCTCTGCTTTCTCAGATGTGAAATGTTTCCCTTGGTCTCTCTCCACGCTGGAGGTTTTCACCACATTCCCAGTGCACTCTATGGATGGAGCCCGAGCTATGGGCCTCCCACACCCTCAGTTTCTCCTGGTTTCTTAGGTAAAGTCTCATCTGTGCTGTCTCTTCTGTGGAGTCTGAGAACCATGGAGGGTGGTTAGCTCCTTTACCAGTCCAAAATTCCTTGGCAGTGGTTTTCATCCATAGCAGGCTATGTGCCCATCCAGAAAGCTGATACCCTGATACCTGATGGGGAAGGTTTTGAGAATTCTGGGGCTTGTCTGTCCATTGAACAGTATGCTGAGTCAAAATATACAGACAGGGCTTCCCAACACCCAAAAATCTGCCAATGTTTCCCCTTAGGGATTATTCTTTATTGAAAGAATTGGAGCCTGCTTTGAGTTCTCAGAATCCTATAAAAACAAATCAAAAGGAAACAAAACACAGTATCTAATTCATCACTGGATCCCTCTAGGAAAGGCCCAGTGTTGTCGAACTGGTGAGGAGTCCTATTTTGTCTTTCCCAGGGAAGTTATTAATATGCTGAGCGCCAGATAATTTGGCTGAATTTCTATAAGTGTGGGAGGCAGTTCCTTGTTTAAAAATGGTAACTAACCTTGGAAATGTTAACTTTTTTTTAAACCAAGTTTACAGGGTTAGGATTGGAACCCAAGTGTATATCTCTTCCAAAACAAGAGCACTGGCGTACCACATTGCCAGTCACAAACTGCAATTTTCAGAGAGACATGGAATGTTGAGTCTGGGTCATTATTTTGGGCCCTGTGAGGTGCTGTGGATACATAAATAACTTGAACAGGTTTAATAAAAACAAAAAGGCAATTCTCCGAGATGAAAGCCTGAACAACCCAGAGAGAGGAGGCAGCCTCTCCTATGGACTGAATCCCCACTGCATGGTCTCTCAGGAGTTTTATTAATTGAAATCTTCTACCTAATAACACAAATGCCTTTATTTACATAATGAATAGAATCTCCACAATAGAACAACTCCCAACCTTTAGCTGGCCAACTTGAAGTCATTTATAGGTAAGTTAGTCAAGGGCCCAGGGAAGGGTATTCCTCATCTGGTGCTTAAACTGAGGGAAGAGACCATAAAAATTTCCTCCATTAGCAATAAAACAATCAAATGACTTTAACATTAAGATCTCAGTGGGCAAGGTAAATTTGAACATCAATTGATTCTTCTAAGAATATTGAGCAGACAGTTACTGGTTCCCCAAGTAGCATTGTTTCTGCATTCAAGAAAGCTATAGCCCATCCACACCCAGAAAACTGATCTAACAGCTAAGGAAGGTGACCTTCTGGCATCAGGAGCTGCTGCCAGATAGAGCAGATGTTTTAAAGTTCATTTTACTGCAAAGATAGTGCATGCATCTATAGAATATTAGAGAATAAGTTCAAATATCCCACTACAAGGACCTATAACAAATGCCATGGGCTGGGTTACTTATAAACAACAGAAATGTCTTGTTCATTGATTTGGAGGCTGGGACTTCCAAGGTGGTGCTGGCAAAATGCCTGTGTCCTGGCCTGTAGATAGTACACTTTGCTGAGGCCTTATGTGATGCAAGGAGGGCGGCAGGTCTCTGGGACCTTATAAACAAGGGCACCAATCTGATGGCTCTGACTAGACATCCTAAGTATGTCCTAATAGGTCCCATTTCTTCATACTATGCCTTTGTGGTTAAGATTTCACAGTATAACTTTTGGAAGACAAAATAACCATGCTATAACAGTGATTGTCAAAGCAACTCTCTAGATGGTGTGTAAATGCTCCATATAACATTACTGACATCGGTTATATAGATGCCACCTGCTTACATTTAGTGTCAGAAAACTCACCACTGTTTGCTGTCAAATCTGAACATTAGAGTACATGTTTGGCTCTGATTTGAGGTTTGTCCATGTGTAACCTCCACCGTTTGACTTTTCCGCTGGTACCACACAAAATAATCCCTGTGCTTTGACATCTTGTGGAGCATTAAGGATAAGATTTGCCTCTCTCTAAATCTTTGTTCTTTTTTTAGTCTTTGAAATAGTCTTCATCTATGCTGACTTCATTTCTTTTTCACTCCCTAGAACATATAAAAGTTTGTTTAAAGTCTCTTTGTACTTTTGGAGAACAGAGTTTGGATACAATGTTGTAGGTTTGACTTGTATCCTGATTTTTACCACATTTGTAACCTGTTACTCAGCATAGTATTGACTAAGTTTCACACAAGGTTAACTTAGACTCTGCTCGGGGTTAAGATTTGTAATGACCTAGGCACACCCCCACACCATTAACAAAGCCCCTTTTATGAGCACAAGCTCATAAAATTGTTAAAATGTTAAAAATATTAGCCCGTTGTGAATCCTATTGGCCAATGTTTGTAAAGACATGAACATGCTCCTTGACTCAAGCTGAACTCATGAAAATCCAGCATTCAAATTGGGGTTATAAACATCCAGATTCTTCCTCCATGGCTGTTTGCCAAAGATCTTCATATTAATCTGTAAGTGAAATACTCTATCAACTCCAAAACTTTGGTTAAGGCACACATTATAGATACAGGAAATGCATTTTGGATACTGGTTGTAGTTTTCTATGATTCATCCAGTTTCTTGAGACCCCTAGAAACTAGCAAGAAACATGATGTGTTCAGTTTTGCCTCTCCTTACCTGTTTCCAAGTGGCAACTAACCCTTTTCTCTGAATCAACAAGGCAGTGTCTTCAGCGTTGGCTGTTGTGCTGGGTCTAGCTGGTACCATTCATTCATTTTCCCTAAAGTACTTTTATGAATCTTGGGTGCCTGTACTAGGTTCTATTTTGGCCAAGATACAGTCTCAGTCCACCTGAAAAGAACAAGAAGTAGCAATACTTAATCCTGTATTTCCCTATCTATCTATCTATCTATCTATCTATCTATCTATCTATCTATCTATCTATCTATCTATCTCTCCCAACATCTCTATAAAGTAGATAATATAATTCTCACTTGGCAGGTAGAGGCAGGAGATTCAGGAATTCATGACCAGCTACAGAATGGGTTTGAGGCCAGCCTTGGCTTCATGAGACTCTGCTTTGAGCACTGAAAACCAAAACTCTGTCCATTAGACAAGTTTTCAGTTCTCCTTCCCCGAGCCCCTTGCAACCATCACCCTATTTTCTGTCACTGAGATCTTAACTGTTCTACAGATTTTGTATAAGTGGAATTATGTGATATCTGTCTTTTTGTCAGTAGCTTATTTCACTTAGCACAATATCTTTTAGGTTTATCCGTGCTGTAACTCATTGTAGAATTTCCTAATTTTTGGAGACTAAATAATAGTCTATTATATGCATATACCACATCCTACTAACCCATTCATTTGTTAACAAACACTTGGGTTGCTTCCATATTTTAGATATTATGAAAATATCAATATTAGAATGTGAATACAAATACCTTTAGGAGACAATGTCCATTACTATTTTTGGTTGAATATATATATATATATATATATATATATATATATATATATATATATATATATATATAATTTTTCATTTAAATTTTTGAAGTTGGCTACATTACATAATCTGACCAAGATCCGGGAGAAAAAAAAAACAAACAAAAAAATGTTTGACTGAAAGGACTCCAGGTAACCAGGGACCCCCGCCCATGAACGACACACTGTTTTTATTATTTACTGGCCAAGTCTTTACATGGTACAAAGTTAACTCCTGTTTGTACTAGGTTAGGGTTCTCCAGTGAGGTCTGGAGGGCCTAGGGGACCTCTGTCTGAACAGAAATTATAAAAGAAGGGAAAAAATACCCAAGAGAAGAAAAACGATACAGTGAAAAAAGACACCCTACAACTTGTGTGAGAAGATGGTGAGAGTGGAGCAATGACAGATTCCTAGAAGTATTAAATCTTAAATGTTAGTGGGGGAGGGGCTGGGTGACAACGGCACAAGCATTTCTCATATGCCTAACGGAAATCCGCATCTTCCTTATTTCTTTGTCCCTTATTAAAACTATTATGAGTCAATGGTAAGCATCTAAAAGAGAAGAACAATCGTTTTCCAGATGTCCAACACCCACACCAACAAGTAAGAGTTCCCAGTCAATCTTCTTCCTGCTACACACCAGTGTAACAGGGCCCCAGACCTTAGAAGGCACTGAGACCTTAGCACAACTGACTCCATGATGGAAGTGTCGTTCAGGCTATAGACTCAGTGTGTGGACAGCACCTCCTACCAAAATGAAAACAAAGGCCTAATCCGTCAAAGTCCATATCGTTCTTGGAAAGTCTCAGAATGTACTAACCTTGCTTATTAGCTTCTGTATTTCTTCCTCTGGCTAACTGTTCTTGTTAACGGAAGTACATCAGCCCAGAATATGATTTTTGTGCCTAAAAGCTCATCCTGAGAAAGGCTTGGGACTACAATGGGATCCCAAACACCCTGGCTGATAAAGACTTTCTATTGGCTCGAACCCACGTCTGAGCAGGCTTCTCTGGTGAATACCCCACAACCCCAGATAGTGCTTTTGCCCCAGGGGACCTCCATTGCGTCAAAGCAAATTCTAGCCAAGGCTTCAATTTATCTGTGAGTAGTTCCCACTATATTTTTGAAAGGGAGAGATTCTTTTCTGTTTTAGTTAAAGATATAATCAAAGCATCATTATTATTCATTATGAAAACAGCTCACCCTTCCTAACAGCATCAATATGGTCTGAACGGTCTGCACTTGCATTTGGCCTGTCTTACTCTTTCTTCATTTTACATCATGATTTCATCGCCCTCTCGGCACGGTTGTTGGTATCTACCCTAAGTCTCTTACCCCAAAGGTTCTCTTCCATCTCTCGCTCTTTCTCACTTTCTTTTTTCTTTATAATGTAGTCACTGAGGAAACAGAGTTGTTTTTCCTAAATACTGTCTGGGCTTTGCTAATTGGATCCCATGGTGTCGTTTAATGAGTTCCTCTGTTCCTTTAAATTGGTAGTTAGAGCTAGGGGCTTGATTAAATCAGATTTTATTTTTTTTTATGTTCTTAGCAACTGCTGCATGGTGGAGTCATGTCCTCTCACCAGGAGAGTCATGATATCCAGGGCGCGCTGTATGATGCCAGCAGCACTGACGGTCACTGCCTGTGTCCACCAGTTCATTTGTGGTTACTAAATTCTTACTTTCTCATTGCATCTTAGTACTTTATATAAAAATATAAAGAAACAAGACCCTTGCTATCGATTTGCTTACTTTGAAATGCAGCTGTTTTAGAAGAGAAAGGTATTTCATACTTTCTCCATTTTTTTTTTTTCACCAGTTTTCAGAATAATGAACTGTTTTCCTAATTCCCCATTCGTTAGTTACTTTTTTTTTCCTGGTGTTATTTCATTAGTTTATGTTTGGATTTGCGGATTGAAACACACTTGATGTGGTATCTGTCCATCACAGTTTATTCTTATTAATGACCAATTGTCCACCTTTGCATAATGGGAGCCCTTTCAATTTGAATTCCCAGTCCTTTGGAAAGGAAGAAAGATAGCTCTCTATTGGTCTTTAATTACCACTTTGATTTTCACTGTGGTGATTCAGGCTCATCTTTTGTGTCTCCTCTTTCAGAGCTGAATTACATCATTCTCTCAAGGGGAGTCCTCTGGGGAAAAATATTTAGAGACCACAATCTGGACCCCAGTACTGCACAGTGCTACCGAGTTAGTCATTGTTCTAAGCTTCTCAACACATGGGGCCAGAATAGAATTCAAAGTATGTCCAAAGATACAATTCATGAATTCATACTGAGACTGGAAATTACAGTTCAGGAGGACAGGGCTTCTACTGAATCTCATTGATCTCATGCCTGTAATGTTTTCCTTCTAGTATTAAAATCACAGTCCCCAAAAGTGGAAGATGACTATAGTTCTCATGTGAGTGCTTTTTGCTTTGTTTGGTTTTTTTTTTTTTTGTTTGTTTGTTTCATTGGTTTGTTTGTTTTTATTGTTGGTCTTTTTCTTGAGAGATAGAGACAGAGAAACAGAGAGAGAGAGAGAGAGAGAGAGAGAGAGGGATGAGAAATGAAGTTGAATGGATAGGGAGGTGAGGAGAATCTGGGAGACAATGGGGATAATTAAAAATATGATCAAAATATTGTATGGAATTTAAAATATAATAATAGTGAAAAGCCACACCTACACCCACCCACACCCACACCCACCCACACCCACACAAAGGTCAACACAGTAAAGAGAGTTGGTATCTCTTCTTTTGTACTAGAAGTTATCAGAAAACTAATGTTTTTTTTTCTACCTGGTTCTTGACTTAATACTTTGCTTTCTGAATTCTACATGCTTACTCTGTGCCTTGAATGCTTCCATCACCCTCGGATCTACCTTAAATTAGCGCAAACACAGGAGATTTCCACTAAGGAGCTGTCTGTGATAACGGGTAGGGTTTATGAGTGATCACTTAAAATTGAGTATCAGACATTATACTCCAAATTTAGCTGCATTCCCTGGCCTGTTGGTGTTTTTTTTTTTTTCTCCTGAGTCTTCTGTTCTATTTTTCTGGCTCTCCAAGGCACAAAACACAAAATTCCAGTTATTCGTTTTATTTTTCTTAAGAATAAATGGATTTATTGGACCTGGCATCTGGAGGAAGAAAGTAGTGCTTGATCCATCTTAACAAGCTGAGGGTTGCGGCAAGGAAGCTGATGTGCAGAGATCATTGTTAGGCAAATCTCTCTCTTCCACAGCAGCCTCCTCTTAAGTTCAGGCCGTGCAGGGCTCTGTTGGGAAAGCAGTTTTACCATCCCTAAAAGATTCTACCAACCTACCTTGATTTTTAAAACAATGGAAAAATTTTCTTCAAGTGCCTCATTCATTTCGACCACCACAGTTATAAATAGAGGGAAATGCCACGTTAGAATAATCTTACATTTATGTTTCAGGGTCAGCTCTAAATATTCTCTATTTTCTAGTTATTGCTGTTCTGAACCAATATCTACAGTGAGAGGAAAGAGAAAAGGCCTGTGTCCTTTTCTAACTCTTCCTCATCAGTTAGGGCCATTTGACAGGCAGCCCCGGGCTTAGGAGGTAGGACTTCTCCTCACCCAACTACACACAGTAACACAGTAAGGCAACACTGGGACGATGGAGAGCTAGGCTGGCAAGACTTGTGGGCAGGAAACACAGGCCTGCTCTGGCGCAGGAAGGAGAGGGCTGTTTGCTGGCGTGGTCACATGGTATCTCTGTGTATCTGTCCCCCTTCATCTCTTCTCATAGTTCCGGCCCTCCACTCGGGGTTACTCACGGGTCCACAGCAGGCTATTGTGAGTGTGCGTGGCAGCGAGAGTGGGGGGTGCCATCCAGAGCAGAGGTTTCATACCCTGGTGAATCTGACTGCAGTCCAAAGCAAAGGGCACATGGGAAGGCAAGAAAGATTTCTATGAAGGGCCCTTGGGTGTGTGTGTGTGTGTGTGTGTGTGTGTGTGTGTGTGTGTTAGGGAACACGATTCACATAATTGTAGCCTTCCAGAACAGCAGAGTTGGGAGAATGTGGACTCCTTAAAGCACAGTCCCAAGGTCTCGATGCTGGGATCCTGCAGGCTCAGTGCTCCGTGGTGACTCTGTGCCTGGACTCTGTTCACCATTCTCTTCTTGTCAATCTCTTAACCAGAGAAGTTCATTCTCCTCTTTCTGACCTAAGCCAAGCACTGGTCTTGGTTTCCAGATCAAAATATCCTTATAAATGTCTTATTAGCAGAAAAAATATGTGCCCAGCATCACCATATGTTCAAAACAAGAGCTTAGAAATTTTATTATTGTTGAGAACTGATCACCGTCCAGTTCAGTCTGTCTCTCTTTTCTCCTCCTTCCACACCCATACTTGGGGGTGTGTGGGGATTTTTTTTTAAGTTTGTTAATTTATTTTATGTGTGTGGAGATCAGAGAAAAATTTGAAAGAGTCAGCTCTCTCTTTCACTATATAAGTTCTGGGGAAATGGATCTCAGATGGTCAGGCTTGTCAGCAAGTGCCACTACCTGCTTGAGCCATCCATCTGATTGGAATTCTTTTCCTTCATTTCTTCCTTTTTTCTCTTTCTTTCTTTCTTTCTTTCTTTCTTTCTTTCTTTCTTTCTTTCTTTCTTTCTTTCTTTCTTTCTCTCCTTTTTTATAGGTACTGAAATACCAGGAAAGAAAGAACTTATGTGCAGTCCAGACAGCATAACTATATGACACAAGTTTAACTTGATGAGTTTTTCTCCTTTCATGCTTCCTCCAATTCCTTTTCTAAAAGGATGATCTCCCTGTGTCCACCTGAAATAATGTCATAGAGCTGTCTCAGCTCTGCTCTGGCCTTTTATCCTATCTGCAAGTTTTGTTGGTTTCTGCAAACAAGAGAAAAAAGACCCCAGAACCCTGAAAAATTTAATAGTTTTTCTTGGTTGATAACCAGAAGCTCTAGCCTGACACCAAAAGCACACCCAAAATGAAGCACAATAATTATAGTTTGAAAAAAGGTGTACTTTAAATAAATAATTAAAAAATGATTTTTCCCCTCTGTATACAAAGTTTTAGAATTCCTCTGAGTGCCATGTGGAGGGAAGAGACTCTGGCCTGGGTCCATGCTTCTAACCTTAGCCAATCTGACTACTCTTCCCATCACCCCTCAGTGGCCTGTACTCCCAAACCAGCAGATGTTCAGCCAACTTTGGAACAATATTTCCCAGACTATAGATAGGCCTCAAGTCAGATCCACAAACACCAGCCATGGGTCCATGTGGCCTGAACAATCTGGGCAGATTTGCCATGTGCATCAATTGCATCTTCCTTGATGGAATCCCCTGAAGGGAGGTAGGACATTTTGCACATTCCTTACATGACTCAGTAAAGAACAGAGGTCTTTGGGGACTCAGGACCTCTTCTCTCTACCTCTACTTCCAGAAAGATAACCCAGTTCTGATGAGACAGAGGTGGCATGGCTGGGAGCGGTATGTGAGTACAAGGAGAAGCTGTTACTCAAAATGCAGCGATCGTGAGAGTCTGACCTGGGATGTTCCGACCCCTTACTGCATGCCTCCTTTCCATGATTCTATTTCTCCATGATAGCCTTCAAAACAATTGTGTCAACTCAGCTTAGTATTTTGAAAATTTCCGAGGAACGCCACTTGTAGTGAGGAGTTGTGTTGTGGAAGTTTATTTTTAGTTGTGTTTAAAATAAATGTTTTACACACTGTTGGGTAAGGGGCTATCATAGGCCTTGGTGTTTTGTATTGTCTGCAGGTGTTGGATTCCTGTGGGGGATGTTTGATTGCCTATGATCTGCACCTGAGGAGTTCTGTATCACTAAGACATCTGAGCTCAGATGTTTGGGGTTCCTAGTGTGGCACTGGCCGTGATGGTGGTTCCATCTGCTGAGGTCTGGCAGAGTTTGCACATGGAATGTGCCTCCTTGGTTTCCTGTTTGGTGAGCCACCACAGTAGATGTACAACTACAGAGCTGTTGTGTCCTGGCTTATCCTCCCACCAGAGTGCCCAGAGCATCAGTTGCTAGTCTCTAAGCTAATCGTGGGCATCAAATATCATTTGGGTTTTCTATGCCAACCTCTTCTGCTGGAGAGTCCACATGTCAAAGTTTCCTTAGGCCTAGGTGTGCTACAGCTGAGTCTGAGTCAGAGTCAGCGTTTGGCTCTGGGCTCCTGGGACTCTTTACAGGACTCAGCTGTTTCTGTGACCCATACCTGTTTTGTGTAACTCTAATGACTGTATTTTGAGACCTAAATCAGTGTAGATATCTGACATATTTTAACACATTTGTAGTTTCTCTGTGATAGGATATTTCAAATGAGGGCTGACAAGGAGACTGTGGCATATGGGCCATTCTACCTGGTCCCTGGTCTGTAATAATAAGAAACTCGGCAAACAAGGCTCTCTGACACTGTGGCTATTCCCTCTTTCTGAAAACCTAAAGTAGGTTACTGCTTCTGGACTCTGTGTAGTTAACAATGGGCCAAATGTCAACTTCTGTGACCATGTTTTACCCACCTAACAAAGGCATGAGTAGATAGTCTTTAATGTCTTTTCTGATTTGAATGAATCTGGGATACTATGAGCTTTCTGCCAATCCATATAATAAGAAATACTCAGAATAAGGAAACAGAACCCCAGGGGACCACTATATCTTACCAAAACATAGAATGTCTTATAAAATGCTAGGGCAGAGGGCAGGGGGGCAAAACATAACACTAGAACGAGCACCACGTCCCTAAACCAATCACTTTATTTGCATTAAAACTAGAATATTATTACATTCATGGAGGCATTATCTACAGGATTTGCATGGATGCTGACAATTAGTGGAAGAATACAGTTGAACCCCTACATCTACAACCTAAGGAATCACAGCCCATATGTGGGTGAGTGGAGAGTATCAGGAAATTGGCAAGGAATTAGTTTGCGGGTGTAAACCCACTATGGTAGACAAAGAACTTTCTGGTAAGGAAGTTAAAGGATGAAAGGGTTTTGTAGACATCAGTTGCCAGAAGCTTCTGTAGGGATTTTTCTCACAGGAGATGCTCTTGCATAAATGGAGTCAAGCTGTTCCTTAAGAGCATGCTGTAAGCAGAGACAACACTGCCATTCCACCAGGTTTTCTACTATGGTTTTGGGGGGTGGAGTACTGGAAAATGCATAAGTGATCCATACTCCTGCAGCACTGAAAGATCAAGACTTGGCCTTGATCAAGTAGGATAGCCGGCAAACAGTCCTGTTCTTTTTATCAAGCCACCTTTATTACATATCTACTTAGCTCTGACTCTGTTCTTATTGATATCTCTTCTTAGAGGGGCTGCAGGAACATCAATGAGGATTTATAACCATGTGGGCGTGACTGTGAAGATTTAAACACCAGATGCCATGGTAACACAGAATGGGGGGTGGGGGACTTGACCTTGTTTGGCCAGCAGGGGAAATCTGGGTAACCAGCACTCATGAGAGCAACTCCTGCTCAGCCTCTAAAGACCACGTCTGCTTTTGGAAATGGAATAGGGAGAAAGGTGTAAGAGAGGTCATTCACAAGTCTGTCATTCATAAATTTTCCTGAACCTTTTTGGAAGGCATTTGTATTTCCTGCCAGCACCACCTCTTGGGGGTGATGAATTCCAACAAGTTCCAAACCATTTATTACTCACCGTGAGGGAAATTGCTTCCTTTTATGTCTGAAACTAAACCTGGATCACGTTTTGCAGGATATTCCTCCTCACAGACTTGGGGATCTGGTAGATATGTGGCTGTGGAGCCTGTGACCCCTTCAGACTTCACCTTCACCTTCAGAGGACCTCACCTCTCAGCTTGTCAGACACAACTATTTTATTGTCCATCTCATAATCTTTGCATATTGTGCCTTTCTAGAATGTAGTATCCAGGAGATCCTCAACTATTGTGCTTCACAGAAAATCAAGACTCTTCTCTAAGGGAAGAAAGTCATCTGCTTTCAGCAGATCCTGTAGTGTGAGGACACAGGTTATCTTGCTGAGACACTCCATAGGGAGGGAACATATACCAGAAGCCCTCTGTGTAGCCAGGGTCTTGTCTAGGATTGGCGAGGGTATTAGCAAACAGAGGACTGGGGTGATGTGTGGGTGGGTATCTTGAGAGCAGGTGGTGTTCCTGGCATGATCATTGCTGAGGATTCAGGCCCTTTATTTTTGCTTCTAACCTACCTAGTCTCTCATTTGATCCTAGGTACTTCTTCAGCAACACCTCTCCATGGCCAGTGACGGTCAAGTCTGACAGCATCTAGGATCAAGACAAGCTCCTGGGCATGTCAGTGAGGGAGTTTCTAGATGGAGTTGATTGAGGTAGAGAGATCTATTCTGAATGTGGGTACCTAACTGTACCACACCATGGCTAGCATCCCAGACTGAATAAACAGGAGAAAGTCAAGTAAGCACCACAATTATCTTACTGCTTGCTTCCTGACTGTGGGTGCAACTTGTGACCATCCACCTCACGCCCCTGCTGCTGTGCTTTCCCTGTCATCGTGGACTGCATCCTTGAACTGTGAGCCAATTCAGTTCTTTTTATCACATATCTCATCACAGAAATGAGAAAAGTAACTAACAAGCTGCCTTATGGACCTTGTTGATTATTCAGCTGGCTTTTTTATTTTTTTTGAGACAAGATCTTGTTATGTTGCTCAGGCTAGACCTGAAATCTTATAGCCTCGGCTTCCCAGTGCCAGGATTATAAATATCCATCACCACACCCACCCATATTTATAATGGTTTCTTCACAAAATTGTTGTATGTTTGTAATTATATATTTAAATTGTTTTTAATTGGGAAGCACTTGGAAAATAAAGGACAAAGTAGAAGTGTTTTAAAAATTACCAGTCATTTTCTCATAGGTCCATTTCTTCCCAGATTTTCCACGACGCATTAATAATTTGTCTCTGTATCAGGGTATTTTAAATTGTCTTTTCCATGTACTACACATCATGAATGCTTTCACATGCCAGAGTATTCACTGAAAACACCATTTTGAATGGTTGCTTGACAGTCTGCCAAATGGATATAAATTTGACCAGTAATTCTCCTCTGATTGGGCCAACTCTTTCCAATGTTGGTTATCACAGATGTTTCTATTTTTAAAAGTGTTGTTTCAACCTTCCAGGACAAGTCTGACTGTTCCCTGTTCACTACATATGATCGGAGTGCTTTATCTTACTCCGTGATCTCCAAACTGAGGTGTGGCTGCCCCCAGTTTGTGAGGTAGGATCAAGTGTGGAAACAAAAGTGGTCACCTTATTTTTTGTCTGTTCTTATCTTATACTTTTATAATGCTTATTTTACAGTACATGTAACGTATCAGCATAACTGTGTGTGCAGTTGTTATGTTTGAACCTTGAATGTCAAGTTCAAAATGTCATGTTTTGCACACTTGATCTCCAGTGTGTGGCATGATTTAGAGGCTATGGGGCCTCTGGAAGGTGGGGCCTGACTCCAGAAGTGCGTTGCCAGATGTGGGCATTTGAAGACTGTACTAACCTCTGGCCCAGCCTAAGCTGTTCTGTATCCTGGACCAGGCTAAGTGGTAAAACCACGAGCGCCTGCTGCCACCCACCATGATGGTCTGAGAACATCTGACACCCGGAGCCAGAAAGAGTCCTTCCTTGCTGAAGTTGCTTAGGACAGATATTTTGTCCTAGAAACCAGGAAAGTAATTAATATAGCATGCAGTCAGCTATCAAGCACCCCTAGTCAGAGGACACAGAGATCCCTTTTAACCCTGGGGAGTTACAATCACAGTCATTTGCAAAACACTGATCTCAGTCACTCAGAGACTTTGCGAAGCTTTTGTTCTTCTGGAGTTTTCCTGAAGCCTTGAGATGTTAGAAGAGGAAAGCCTCTGGGAGCTCCTAGCTTCCTGCTGGCTCTTCTTGGTAACTGTCCACAATGGGTCTCTTCCTCTTCTGCCATCAGAAGTGTGTGTGTGTGTGTGTGTGTGTGTGTGTGTGTGCGTGCGCGCAGAGTTGGGGTGTGTGTATATGGGGTGGTGGTGGTGAAGGATGACTCTGAAAAGCCAGAGGTAGTATTTCTGTAGTTTCCTTGAGGTCTCTCTTACCTCCAAGTGAGATGCTTCTTTCTTCGATCCCTGGTTCCTTCCCTAGTTTTGAGGCACTCACTCTCCTCGTGCCTTCTGAATGCTTTCATGTTCCCTTCACCCTTTTACAATACTATCTTTCAAAAAACTTTCTCCACAAACGTAAATAAAATAAAAAGTACTCCCTTTAAATTATTCCATGATCCTTATAACTTTATAATTTGTATTTGTTTTAATGTTCACACTTTTAACATGTACAATTTGGTAAATTTTGACGGGTGAAAACTCCTACAAGCCCATCACAACAACGTGAATGTATTTCCCAAGTGCTCACTGCAAAGGGTGTACCTGTCTCACCGAATTCCACCACTTACTGCTTAGCAGAAGTACCCCATTTCCTTACAGTGTGGTCTGCCTTTTCTAAAGTTTATACAAATAGGACTAATTAGATGTCATTTATCTTTTGACTGGCTCCATGGACTCAGTGTAATTATTTAGAAATCCATCAGTGTTGTTTTATCAATGGTTCATTTCTTATTGCTGCTGATTATTACTATGGAGTTGTATCATAATTTGCTCACCCACTTTCCTGTTAATAGACATTTGAGTTGTTCTCAGTTACAAATCTTTGTATGGGTGTACATTTTCATGTCTCTTTGGTAAACATCTAGAAGGACGACTGGGTCATAGTAGGTGGATGATTAATTTTTAAATACATTTATCTTTCTTAATTATGTGTTTGTATACACCATATATATATGTACATATATACACACATACACACACACACACACACACACACACACACACATATATATATATATGGCTTATAGACTGTGGTCCTGCTAGTTCAACAAACAAGACTGAAGACTGTCTACCAATGGAAAGTCCAAGAATCCAGTAGTTGTTTGGTCCTTGTGGTTGGATGTCTCAGTGTACACCAGAATTCTGAAGAAGTGGGCTCTAATGGCAGTGAAGGGACGGACAAACCGGCAAGTGAGAGCAAGAACAAGCAGGCAAAGCCCAAGCTTCCTTCTTCCGTGTCCTTTATACAGGCTGCCAGCTGAAGGTATGGCCCGGGTTAAAGGTGGATCTTCCCACCTCAGAAGATCTGGATTAAAAGTTGCTCTTCCTACTTCAAAGGATTTAATTAAAAAAAAAATCCCTCACAATCATACTCAGCTTGGGTTTTATTTAACTCCAGATGTAGTCAAGTTGACACCAAGAATGTCCAACTGAGTAAGGCCTTCTCAACTAGTATTATTTCATTGCAGTTTGGATATACAGTTCGCCAACGGTCAAGTTATATTAAGCATTCTCTCTCTCTGTTGCCGTGTGTGTGTGTGTGTGTGTGTGTGTGTGTGTATATGCATGCACGTACATGTGTGTGTGTATGCATGTGCGTGCATGTGTGTGAATGCATGCATGTACGTGTGTATACGTGTATGCTTATGCATGTGTGTACATGTGTGTGTATATGACTGGACAGAGGTGGTAATACTCTCTCTGAGGATGAACAGGGACAATAAGCTGTGCACAGCTCCCAGTAAATCACAAGGTCCCAAGGATAAACCATAGATATCTAGCAATGTACTGAGTGGCTAAGTCCTGATACTTGGTAGGTAGGGTGTATTTTCTATAAGGGTGATATTTTCAACTTGTGGTAGGTTTATTGGCTCATGAACATTTTTTAGTTTGGATATAACCAAGTTATTGTAAAATGGAGGCATGGAAATTATTTAAGTGATAAAAGATTGCCGAGCTTCAGTGGGACAGGCAGCCTCATGTAATGCAATTTCATTAACACTGTTGTGGATCATTGATATTCTGGACACAAGTTTCCTGTCTGATAAACACTTTGCAAATATTTTCTCCCCCACCTGAATCTTGTCTTTGGATTGTCTTAGTACCCTTTGAAGAATAGATTTAAATTTGGCAAAATTCAATTTATCATTTGTTTTGGTTTTGCAGTTGGGCTTTTGGGGGTCATGTCTAAGACTATACTATCCAATTCAACATCATAGAGATATTTTGCTGTTTTATTCTAGAATCCTTCAGCTCTGGATTTAGGCCTATGATTTCTTTCTTTCTTTCTTTCTTTCTTTCTTTCTTTTCTTTCTTTCTTTCTTTCTTTCTTTCTTTCTTTCTTTCTTTCTTCCTTTCTTCCTTTCTTCCTTTCTTCCTTTCTTCCTTTCTTCCTTTCTTCCCTTCCCCTTCCTTCCTTCCTTCCTTCCTTCCTTCCTTCCTTCCTTCCTTCCTTCCTTCCTTCTTTCCTTCCTTCTTTCTTTCTCTCTCTCTCTCTCTCTTTCTTTCTTTCTTTCTTTTTTGAACTGCATTTTGGATATTGTGCACCTTTCTGCACATGGGTATCCACTTGTCTTATGGCTGCTTTGGAAAGGCATTCTCTGCACAGAGCTGGCCCACCCCACTCCGTCCAACCGTCCCTGTGTGTGGGTCTGTTCTAACTGCATTGTGGTTTATAGATGCAGTCGTCTATCTTGGGACCAATTTCACAAGTCCTGATTGCTTCAGATGTATTATAATTCTTGAAATTAGAAAATGTTAGTTCTTCATTTTGCTCTTTTTTCAACATTGTTTAATTATTGATGGCAATTGAAATTTCCATATACGTTTTCGTTTGCTTTGTTTGTTAATTTCTCCAGAAAAGCTGAGATTTGATAGGAATTACGTGAGTCAATAAATCAATTTTGGAGATTTTACATCCTAGCCACAGGAGTCCTCTGAGTAATGGGCACAGGACACCATTCGGCTTAGTTAGGAAACCTTTAATGTCTCTCAGTGCTTGAAAATAGTTTTCACTGTGTGAGTCAAATGTAAAAATATTTTTGTGAGCTTTATCCCTAGGTAGATAACATTTTGAATGCTATTTTTAAGTGACACTGCTTTTTAATTTCAATTTATGATTGTTCGTTGCTAGTGTATAGAGATAAAATTGATTTTTGTACATTGATCTTACGTGGTGGAACTTTTCTGAACTCACACATCAGCCCTAATAGCTTTTCCCTTTGGGGAATGCATTGGCTTTTCTGTGTAAATGATTGTGTTATCTGTGAACACATATGGTTTAATTCTTTCTTGTGCCTTTGTTTTTCCTTCTTGCTTTACTGGGTAAGCCAAAACCTTTAGAAATGTTGAATGAATGTGGTGAGACTGAATATCTTTGACTTGTTGTCCATGTGAAGCAAGACATTCAGTCTTTAACAATCACGATGTTCTCTGTAAATTTTCCTGTCTGTCCTGATTCCTTAACGGATTGCTGAGAGGGTTTTTTGTTTGTTTTATTTATTTTTATTTTTTTGCTTTTAATCAGAAATGGAATTTTATTTTTTTTCAAATGCTTTTTCTGCACCAATTGAAAGAGCCGTTTTCCCTCTTCGGCTTGTTGATGTGAATTACATTGAGATTTTAAAAATTATTTCTTTTTTATTGTAATATAATTGTATAATGTCTCCCTTTCCTTCTCTCCCATATACTCCTTTCTCTCTTTCAAATTCATGGCATATATATATATTTTTTCCTAAATACATAAATATAACCTATACAACCTATACAGTCTATAATCTTATTTGTGTGTATGTTTTCATAGTAACTAATGAGAAGACAATTGAATTTTTAAATATAAATCAGCCAAGTCTTCCTGGAATAGATACTGATTAGTCATGATGGACGGTCACATTCGAATAATTTTAAACTTGACTCTTTAAATGTCTGTTTGGAGCATTTATATCTATGTACACAAGGTCTACTAACCTAGAGCTTTTTCTTGTAATAACTTTGCCTATATTTAGCATTAAGGTAATGCTGGTCTCACGTAAAGAGTTGGGAAATTTTTCTTCTTTATTTCTGTTCCCTTAAATGACATAATTCACTAGGGAAGCCAGTTATATTTGGAATTTTTTTCATAGAAGACTTTTCAACAACAAATTATGTTCTTTAATACAAAGAGATCTGCCCAAGCTGTTTCTTCCTAAGCCAGCTTTGGTAGTTCGTATCATGTAAGAACGTTGAGTATTTTAAGCTGTCAAATTCACTATTATGATGATATTCCTAATACACCCTACAATCTCTTTAATATCTGTCATAATTTCACATCTCTCTGTAGTTGTAAGGCTGCTGTGAGAGCTCAGCAAGGAGACAAGGAGGCATTTTTCATAGGTGCAAGCCCTGGCAGACCTCAGCAGAGGGAACCACCATCCTGGTCAGTGCCAGACTGGACAGTGGAACCCCGAGCGTCTGAGCTCAGGTGTCTATTCATTCAGAACTCCTCAGGTATTCTACTGATAGCACATGCAGATCATTAGCAATTAAACACCCCCACAGAAATCTAACACCTGCAAACAATACAAAAGGTCCTAGACAGCCCCTCATCCAACAGTGCGTAAAACAATTATTTTACATATAACTAACAATAAACTTCTGCAGCATCTCTCATTCCTGTTAATGCCAACTTGAACCTTCTCTTTCTTTACTGATTAATCTGGCTACAGGTTTACAGATGTGCTTAGAATACTAGATTTTAGTTTTATTAATTTTTTCCTGTTGTTTGTTTTGGTTTTGTTCATATCTGTTCTTATTTCCTGTCTTCTGATTGCATTCGGTTTCATTTCTTTGTCTTTCCTGCATTCTTAGTGTGGAAACCAAGGTCACTGAATTGAGGCGCTCAGGGCTACCAACCCTTCCTGAATGCAGCTTTGGCAGCACCCTGCAAATGGGAATGTTGTATTTTTATTTACTTTATACTTTCTAGTTACATTTTTATTTCTTCTTCAGTTGGTGGATTATTTGGAAATATATTATTTACTTATCTAGTATTTACTGATAGTTTTCAAGATCTTTCTATTACTGATTTATAATTTCATTACGCTTCCACCAGAATGTATACTTTGTTCAAATTCGGTTCTTTTAAGTCTACTGAGACTGGCTTTCTTCTACCGAGCATAGTTTATCTTTGTAAATGTTTCATTTCAATAACACTTGAAAAGAGCTGTTTTGTGATGCTGTTGGATTGGAGTGGGGGTGGGGTGCATTCTATCAAGTGTCATTCAGGCCAAGTCAGCTGGTATTGTTCAAGTTTTACGTTCCTTAATGATTTTCTGTCTCCTTGTTCTATCAGTTACTGAAAGAAAAGAATTAAAACATCTAAAAAATTGTGGCTTTGACTGTTTTTCCTTACAGTTCTCTCAGTTTTCGTTTTATGGTGCTGACTTTTGTTTGAATCTAAAAAGGTGTTTAGAACTGTTAGCATCCTGTTGGTGAATTGACCTCTTTTTCATTTTGTTATCCTTAATTCGGTATTGGTCATTTGGGTATTAGAGTACATACTCTTTGGTTTTCTCCTAGGCTACATTTAAGTTACTTAGAAGCACTCTAGTCCTCTTGGTTCTTGCTGGATTTCACTTGTACACCAAGGCTGTGCTTAGTCCGGGGGTAATTAGTCCTCGGCACTTAGGCAAAACTCTCTGGGTGTTCTACCCCATGTCCTGTGACTCTCGATATTTTTTGTTCCAGTCTTGTGGGTGGGAACAGGCTCTTTTCCTTGGCTCTATGTGAACACCGGCACTATTTGCTTAATTCTCTGCTATTTCTTCTTTGGGGGCTTTGGTAGCTTCCTCCCAGGCACGCAGTGCAATCCTTACAGATCTGCCTTTCCTCTAGGCTTTCATATCTGTAGTCTGAATCCAAGTTCACTGAGTTCTTCTAGGTATCTCCCTTTTTGCTTCATAGTCAGGAGACACCCACGAAGCAGTTCTCCTCATCTGCTCACCACATTTCTGCATCATTATCCAAATACCCATTGTGTCCTGAGAAGCAATAGCTTGAATAAAATGTCTTGTTGTTTATTTTGCTTTGGATTGGTTTTGTTTTTTTGAGACAGGCTTTCTCTATGTAGCCCAGGCTGGCCTGAAACTCACAGCCCTCCTGTCTTCCAAGCTCTGGAACTATAGGCATGTAACATCGTACCTGGCTTTGATGAGCTTTTAATACACAATTATGAGATAGACTGTACACCTTTTCCTCTGATCCAGGAAAAGGAGTTTGCTGTCTGTCTGTTTTGACCATGGATCCAATTTTCTTCCATTTTCTCCTTCACCAAGTTGGTCAGAAGAGTTTGTGATCCTGCAATTTCTTTGTAGGCACTTCTTATAGGAGGTCTTAGCAAAGCTGCAGACCCCAGGAACAATGTATTTTTTTTTTTTTGCAAGTAGACAGGGCTTAGCGACATGAAACATGGGTTGAGGAACCCAGCATTTTCCCTTGTCACAGCAATGCTATCTTAGATCTCTGGGAACCTTTGCTTCTGTAACTCTTGATGTTATTTGTTATACAGCATATTGTCATAATAGCTAACTGTTACATGGTGCTTGATAAGTATCACCATTCTATTTTCTGAAAAGGTTGTGGCTATATTAATATTTATACCATATCTAGCTTGAAAAACTGAATATTATCTTTATGTTTTAAGTTTTGAAAGCATGACACACTGAGTCATGTTTTTGTTACTGTTTTGTTTCTCAGAACCATCCATAAATTTGCCAAGCACCTGTGAGCCATGGTTGCATGAAACATTAATGTGTCTCATTTCCCTTCTGGTGAGTGAAAGAGATAAAACCCTCCATGGCAGCTGCTTGTAGAAGAAGCCAAACAGCGAAGCTGACAGAGGCAGCAGACCACATAGCCCTAGGGGTTATGTCTCAAACAGTCATCTATTTCTCGTTTGACTCCTCCATTTTCAACCTTGTGCTTACAATGAGCCGTTTTCTGGTGCATAGCATATGCCGGCCATTGCACCAGGAAATAAGCAAAGCCAGCTCAATGACACTATGGTCCTCTTCCTGCTGTGGTCTAGTCTTTGTCCTCTTGGTTGAATGCCAGCTCAGAATTCACAACCTTGAGTGGTTACAGTGTTGCTCCCTGCGTCTCTCCAGCTCATTAAGGATTTGGAGGCTCCCTACTCAAAGAATGTCTCAGCTAGCACACAGAAACTTAACAAAACAATAGCAAGTCCTGCTGTGAAGAGGAGGGAGGTCAACAGACCTTTCCCATCCCTGGGCTCAGGGCCTGTACCACACATTTGTTTTCACTGACAAGACTGGGGATTCAACACCTTTTTTATTTGCTGGTTAATACTTGTCTTATATGAATATTTCTATTCTTGTCCATTGTCCACTTCTTTCTTGAGGTCTTGATTTAAAAAAAATCAATTTCTATAAATTCTTTATGTAGCAGAGCTATCAAACTATTTCTGCAATGTTTGCTGTGAAATTCTTTGTCTAATATTTGTTTGTTACTTTGGCTTTTGCTTTACAGAATATATATGCGTTGAGTGCAAGGTTTATGCCCATAAATAGCAAGGGCCATATTTAAATTTGTGTGCTTTCATCTTTACACGGTCTATAATATGTTTTCTCAGGCAAACTAAGTCTCACTATAGAATGCTCAGATTAGCAGCCAAGGATATATTCAGGGGGAAGAAGAAAATTGGATCGCTCTGTGACAGGAATGGTTAATGACATTTTCTCCCTGATGAGACTCTGTGGCCACTCTTCATTTATGGATTCTAAAAATATATTATTGCACATCTACGCTATGCCAGGGCTCTACCTTGCATAGGATATTTCCAAGCCCTTGTTTAATGGTCACTGAGATTAAATTG